>JAASLG010000168.1:0-35730 GCA_013365235.1 Cercospora sesami
ACTAGCAACGTTGTCTCAGATTAGCGACCGTTTTTGCTCAACCTGAAGCTCGACAGTATTCGCAACACGCCAACTCATGTGTAAGAGCTCATTTTGTGGACAGCAAACCATGAAGACGTTAAGATTTACGTTGGGTTCGCCGATTCTAGCGTTGGCCTGAGCCGCCTAACAGATCAGAAAAAACGCCTCCGTCGACATGGATCCTGGCAGGCATCAAACACCCCTTCTGCGCCCATACGTTGGCGCAATCAGGGTAGAGACTCTCGAGCTAATGACGCCACGCTTGTTTCCACAGCGTCACTGATGATTGTGGATCACTTGACGACAACGCCTCAACAATATGCGCCCACTTCGAATAACCTGCCTCGCCACTACACTCGGAATCCAGTCCGTCACCGGTTGATGCGGCACGTTCAGCTTACACCTGCAGTAGACTGTCCAACTGCGCCGGACGTTTAACTCTGTTCGGACACCTGCTCTTTCGGCATCAAAGTTCTGTGCCCCCCCTAGTGTCTCTAGGAAGAGCTTTAATCTGTCATCAAAAAGTCATTGGTCACACGTACCAGTGACCTCACTGCACACTGCAGCCATTCCTCACAGTCGTGCGCGAGTGCTCTAGCGCGACCAGGTCTCTGGGAACGCCAACGCCACACTGGAACTGCGACTATTCGGCACTAATTGACTCGAGAGGCGCTTCTTCTAGGCGGGATCTTCCAATAAACCAACGGGGCACGCGGCGCTGCATACAACTAAAAGGCTTGTCGGACAGATATTGTCACACCACCCGCATTCGCATCGGCACCACCGTGCCTGCAGAAGGCGAACTACCACTGAAACCACCAATGACTGTGCTTGTCTAGCCTGCGCGGTAAACCCATAATTTTCGAAGGACCGGGGTCTCTGGACAGTCGCTGCAACTTTAGCGTTGTACTACTCTCGTCATGGCTTCAGATCTGCCTCAGCATGGCTCTGCACAATCCGATCCAAGGCGGGAAGGCAAGGCAGTCGTAGCTCCTCCGGAATATCATTCGCAGACCCACGCCAATGTATCCTTTGCGTCGGGGACCCCACAACCGCCTGGACTACTGAACAGGAAGAAGCAGAGATCGTCCAAAACAAAGACCGACAAAATAGTCACCAAATCCATCTCCACACCACATCTTCGAGACCACATCATGTCAGAATCGGAGGCCGACAAGAAGAGGAACAAACTTGGTTACCAGAGGATATCGATCGCTTGTGGTACGTTACGTGTTCTCATCCTGCAAGCTCCATCATCCAGCCGTGTCTGCACGGCACGCGCCACCGTACATCCCGCTCGTGCAAGTACTATGTTGACACTAAGGCAGCTCACTGCCGTCGTCGTAAGATCAGATGCGTCGTCGCAGAGGATGACACCGAACAGAGATGTAACAACTGCATACGTTTGAAGAAAGAATGCGTCTTCTATCCCGTCGACCAGCAGGCTGTAATCGATGCGCGATCGGACAGTTCTACCAAGACGAACGTTCCCTCCGCGCCCTCGTCGGCGCTTTCGACATCACCACTGCAACCAGGCGGCGTGCGAAGCTTCGATCAGCACGCGTTCACTACGAACTATCCGCCCACAGCACCGCCGCCGCCAGTATCGACTGCTTATCAGGGAGTCCCTCTCGTCCCGAGCACAGGTGTTCCGACGCAAGGTATTACCACAACCCTCTGCCCCTCATGCGTGCACACTGATGATTTACAGGATATTCACCGCAAGATTATTCGTTCCAGGGCTCAGCTCAACCAGCCTCGCAATGGGGACCGCCCGACGCCGCAGCCCAGAGCCGACAAGCCCCGGTAGCGCGCACTCCGAATGCCCAACAGTCGTTTACACGATACAGTTCCATACCAGCTCCGGACGTAGCGCCATTCCCTGGGCCTGAGCCTTACGAGCAGCTTCCTTCGAACGCATCGCAGATGGCATACGGCGGATACGACGAGCACGTGCAGCAGCCTCCGCAGGCCTGGCAGCACCAACCTCAAGCCGGGAGACCAATGCATTATTCGAATTACCCACAGCACTACTCGACGTATCAACAGCCCCCCCAGCTACAGAATGACTATCACCGGCCGCAAGCTATGCCGGCCTCTACCAACCCCATGATGCCGATGCCAGCCTCTGTACCCTCCCACGGCCAACAACAGTATGTGGTGCACCATGGCCAGCGCAGTGCAAGCGCCCCTGGAACCCCTCAAATGCCGTATCCTGGCGCTCATCAGGTTCCATGGTATCCTTCAGCCCCGTCCCATTCGCCAGCACACGACCAACCGCGCAAACTACCAAGCAATTATCCGCCTCCTGGAGGCTTCGGTCCCGGATAGGCTGCCGAGCGCTTGCGATTTCCTTTCATCTATTCGGGAGTGTTCATGGATGGGAGCTGCGAGTCTTGTTGCGTGGTAATGCGAGGCCCAGCGGTAAGAGAATGCCGGGAACACAGATTGAATTTGGCGAGAAAAGGCCGCAAGACCAGGCCATCGGGAAGTAGAGCATACCTTCCACCATGGGTTGGAAACACTTCCGGTGTGAGAAAATCAGTCACGTTGACATTTTGCCACATCATGTTCATCCGCGGAGGCTTTCAGGCAATGCGAATACTGCAAATGGAAAAGCGTGAGAAGCCAGACTGGATGTCATCACGACACTGTCACTCATTTTTCTCACGCCCAAAGGACTGATGCTTGGGGATGCCAGTGGCCAAGGAGAAATAGCATGCGTGGCCTTCACGCTCGACATACGAAGACAGCCGTCATAGTATGCGACAGTTCCGGGACGGTCTACGGGCACTGGTAATGGAGACACATCTGTCCGCCACTCTTACTGAGGCCGGTTTTTCCTACGAGGCTTTGCAGCTCGGCGAGAAGTCCATTATGACAACGACTGGACCACCGCGCTCCCAAAGCCAAGAGCAGTATTACACCTGCATGGACACCTACCGGGCCGGGATGCGTGCCCTACTAGTGGAGGCGGTCCAGCAGCTTCAACCTCTTATCGTTACATCTGTAGCCGCGAGGCAAGGGAGCTTGTATATTTTTGGAAATTCTCTACGAGTGCCAGATCCACAGTACCATCATTCCTACGTTCACTCTTGTATTTCCTGAGATCTTTATGGCTGGGTTAATCGCGGACCTCCACACACATGGCCTGATCTCAGATCTACTAAGATCGCCAAGCGAGGATGACCTCTTCGGCCGCTGCCACCAGGTGTTCGCGCACGGGCACACGAGCATGACGAGGAGGTGCTCCTTGGTACTGTGGCATCTGGCAAAACACTGCTTGCCGCCAATTTTCGGTCCACTTTGTTGGAAGACCTCGTATCGAGTACTGGTCAGAATGTATGCACGAATTTCGGCAACGAATTTCTTGTAGGTATGCACCTTCATATGCGCTAGACATTCCTCTGCCATGCCGCATCGCATGGCTCTGGAATGATGACCGTGTCCGCGTGCGTAAGGATTATGGTCAAGACTGCTGAGACCTAGGCCAAAGTGAATTTTCCATGGCTCTTGAAAGTCGGCATGTATTGTTGATCAGTCAAACGTGGTACGGTCAGGCGGTTCGATAGGACAGCTAGCACCATGATTGATGGAATACGAGCAGAGACCAGAAGATAACTCCGACGACTCGGGACAGACGCGCACCTGCGACGGTCTGCGGCTCTGCAACGGGACCAATTGGAATGGCGCCATAGAGACTACCGGTGAGAAGTCCATCAGCAAGACACACCGCTCCGCTTTTTCTCTTCGCCTGCCTCTTTGAGCCTGTACAGTGGCACAGCGCCAAGACATATCATAAACGAACATATGAAGTGCTTTACCTCCTAGGATTTGGGAGGCAAGTGGGCTCGGAGTTACGGCTGTGCTTCTCCACTGTGTTAATATGTGCGGATATGGTGTGGCATACGGCGTACGCGCCTAAGAGCTGTGAAATGACTTAGGGCTTCATGGTCCTCGCTCTAGCGGAAGACGGACGTGGTTGTTATACTGTAATAATGTTATTCCCGAGTGGTCAAGTGGCCGAAGATCCACCGGCTTCGGGTCCGAGGAGAAGCATCATACGCAGTCATGCATTGAATATTAAAGGGATTAATGTGAGTGGCTGGCTAGAGTGGCATAGAAAGTCCTCTCGGAGGCGTTTGGGTCAGAGAAACAAGTGAATCGGGCCTTTTGGCTAAAAGTTGCGAACACAAGTGCGGGAAGCGTTTGCGATCTCGAGCATACAGAGCTCAGAAAGAACATGTTGTGCGTTAGCTAGCAGTAATAATAGTAATAGCAATGCAGAGTAATGGAGCATTGTGAGGAGTACTTCATCTGTCGTGAACCTATGCTTCAATGCGATCGACAGAGGCGACCTTGATGGCCCAGCATTGACCCCTCAGTCGTGAACTCGATCATCACAACTCGCACATCACTTCATACTGCTCATATCGAGGACTACACTCTTATGGGATGAGAATAGCCCTTCCTCTGACCTTACCCGCACTCAGGTCGTCAATAGCCTGCTGGAAATCGGCGAGCTTGTATTGTTGCGTATGCAATTTCACCTTTCCTTGAGCTGCCAGAACCATCAGCTCCGAGAGGTCGTTGTAAGAACCCACGAGGTTGCCAATGAAGTTGATCTCGGTGGAGATGATGTCTGAAAAGAATGTACAAATTAGCATCTTCGCAGCCAATTCAACAAAAGCATCGCACTTACCAATTGTAGGGATATTGATGTTCTCGCCATAGCCGACGACATAGTAGTTTCCTGCTCGTCGCAGCATCTTCACACCTGTGGAAGTCGCGCCGCCCTCGGCAACGAAATCAATCACCGCTTCGGCCCCCTTTCCATTCGTAAGATGCAGAACCTCTTGCACAAAGCTTCCATCGTCGTTCGCTTGCACGACATGGTCGGCTCCGATGTCCTTGGCCAACACCAACGCATCTGGGTTACGATCGATCACCACGAGCGTCGCTCCGCTAATCGCTGCCATAACCTGAATACCAATATGTCCCAAGCCTCCAGCCCCAATGATGACGCAGACCTCTCCTGGCCGCAAGACTTTAGCTGCTTTGGCAGCGGCGTGGTAGGCAGTCAAGCCCGCGTCAGCAAGAGCAGCGACATCAGCCGGTTGCAATTTGGGGTCGAGTTTGATCACGCTTCGAGCAGTGGTTTTGAGGAACTCGGCGTAGCCTCCATCTACATTGATTCCTGGGAAGGTCGAATTCTCGCAATGTACATCGTCGCCGAAGCGGCAGGCTCTGCAGAGGCCGCATGTCACAAGGGGATGAAGGATCACTGGGTCACCGACTTCCAGGCCTGTGACGGAGGAACCTTTGGCATGAATCCAGCCTGCATTCTCGTGGCCGATGGTGTAGGGAAGCTGGACGCCGGCCTTTTCCTCCCATTGACCTTCGAGGATATGGATATCAGTTCTGTTGCGTTGTCGTCAGTCAGCCCTTGATGGCACTTTGGAAGCAAAGAACAAGTTCCGAATACTTGCCTGCAAACACCGGCAGCTCCAATCTTCACAATTACGTCCAGAGGATTCTCAATCTTGGGTTCAGGAGCATCTTGCATCTCCAAATTCTGATGGTAGCCCACCACCTTGACGGCCTTCATCTTTGCGATTAGTTTCTGGGAAACGTGCTGTATGATCTACACACTTGGGAACCACGAGCTCAAATGCTTCCTTTTATCATGAGATGAGATCATCGCCAACCATACTCTCTACAGCTTCAGAGCATGCATGGCGTCGAACACCCCTCACCACGGCGATGCGGCTCGTTGCGCGACCCCGCCATTGGGCAAGAGTATAGGCGTTTACCAGTGGTCGAGGCCTATAGCCTAAGGCTAAAGAATTGCAAATTCCTGTACGCCATATCAAGTGCAAGATGGGTGCCTGAGGATCAAAAGCTCGTAGCAATCTCCACCTTTCATCGCTCTCGATCTCACCTGATTTGCAACAGCTTCCTGCTGCCATAAGCCAAGCACAACAGCCAAATTGTCTATACCTCAGCACATATTATGACAAGTGAAGTCGCAAACAAAGTTGAACTCTGACACGACATGCCTGTCCGCATCGGATATGCCGCCGCAAACAACCTCAGGCCCCTGGCAAGAGTCAAGTATCACCGAAAGCTACGAAATCAGCCTGAATCCCAAGCGCTTCAATTCGAAACTCTCGAGAGCGAAACGTGCGTGCATTTGAGTATGTGATGAACCGGTTCATCCGTTGCTGGCCCGCATTGCTGGTAGGTTTTAAGGTGCTGTACAGGTGTTTCGTGAGGCAGACTCAACATCCTGAAATGGGCAGTACACACTTAGCTGCCTCGTTCCACTTCGTATCGGCGTCATCTCCTGCCTTGCCACAGTTCCATAGCAGCGCCAAGGATACTCGTCCTCCGTCGTTCGCTCTCTTCTAACGCGCTCCTGATACCTCCAAATCCACCTGGGTTTTGCCCACTGTCACGTCTCTGTTTCTCCTCCAATAGCTTCTTCTCATCTTGCGTGAAGCCCTGCTTCTCCGCTGTCCGCGCCTTCATCAACTTGCCCCGCAATGCCCTCAACTCTTGCTCCTCCTCATCTCGTGCTTCCAGCTCTTTCAGCCATGCCTCGTGTCTCTCCTTTTTCTGTTTATCAGCCACGAGCCCATCGAAGTCTTTGCGCTTCGCGCGGTCTGACTCCCAATATGCGCTTCCAGCGACCATTGCGAGGATTGTGAAGCCTTGGGCGTAGATTCTTCGTCGGAACATGCGGTTTGTTCGGTATTTGTCGCCAGACTTTATTGATCGTGTCCTGTGCTGGGGTTCAGAATCGGAATATCTGAGCCCTTACTAGGGATTATTGTACTCACGCTTCGTATAATGCCCAACATGTCAAAGCACATCCCAACGGGATTAATGGCTCCTCCTTCAGCCTTCGCTTGAACTTGGCCATGCGCGACTCTTCGTAGAATTCATTGTTTTCGTCGAACGATGATGGCGGCGGTGCCGTGTTGATGTTGCCGGGAACCGACATGATCGTGGTGGTCGTGTGCTCTGACTCCCAACTCGTTCTTCGTTTCGATGATGCAACAGTTTTCCGGGTCTACGTTCTCGATGCAGCCTGGGTCCGACGCTGTTGTGAAGAAGTGGTATGAGGATACGCCTAGCCTCTGCGATGCTTCTTGCGGGTCGTGGATGAGGCAATGCCGTGTTGTTAACAGCAATTCGATGTATAGAAGCACTCCCGAACAGCTTCCGCAGCAGCAGAGTTGATGATGCTTCTGTGCATGATTTGGGACTAGGATGGCACTAGCAGGGATTGCTGCAGCGGGACTGCCCGCTTCGCCAATGCTCACCGTCCAGCCTGGGCATCAAGAATATGAGTCCACCGCCCTACAAGAGACTACACCACTTTGAACAGTGCCAACTCTCGCTTTTCGACTTCCAGTTTGCAAATCGCGAACCGATTGTCACTGTAAATATGGAAGACACGAATGGGCTGGCCAATGGCGCCAATGGCACACATACTCCGGATGAGCCTCAAACCCCGACAACTCCTCCCAGACCGAAGCACACAACGCTGGCATTGACAGAATATACTGCCGCTGCGTCACCAATTTCCACGACCCCCAGAGAGCGGGCACGGGCTATCCTTCCTGAGCATCTACTTCTGCCAAATGGCCATCCAGATGTGAGTATTTCCTATCTGGCTCGCAGATCGGACACGATGTTCACTCAATGTGAATCACTGCACCCTCTTTTCACTTAGGAGTGAAGTACGAACTTACAGAAGCTTGGTGCAGTGCTGACAACATACAGTACATCCGCCTCATCACAACCGCCAAGGTCTACGATGTTGTTGAACAGACTCCACTCACACATGCTGTGAATATCAGCAATCGACTGGAAACGACTGTCCTGCTCAAGCGAGAAGATTTGCTACCAGTCTTCTCTTTCAAGCTGCGAGGTGCCTACAATAAGATGGCACATCTCACGAAAGAAGAGAGATGGAAGGGTGTCATCGCATGTTCTGCTGGCAACCACGCCCAAGGCGTTGCTTTCTCGGCTCGAAAGTTGAAGATCCCCGCCACGATCACAATGCCTCTGGGTACACCGGCGATCAAGCATTCCAACGTCTCTCGGCTTGGCGGCAACGTGGTCTTGCACGGTGCCGACTTTGATGAGGCCAAAGCAGAGTGCAATCGCAGAGCAGTGGCCAATGGCTTGACTAACATTCCACCTTTTGATGACCCATATGTCATTGCTGGACAAGGTACCATTGGTGCAGAGATCTTGCGACAAGCAGATCTAGATAAGCTGGAAGCCATCTTCTGTTGCGTTGGTGGTGGTGGGCTGGTCGCTGGAATTGGCACATACATCAAGCGTTTCGCACCTCACGTGAAGATTATTGGTGTTGAGACATACGACGCCAATGCGCTTGTGCAGTCACTGAAGCTGGGCAAACGCGTCACTCTCAAGGAGGTGGGTTTGTTTGCCGACGGCGCTGCAGTGAAGCTGGTAGGCGAAGAGACTTTCCGTTTGTGCCAGGAAGTCGTCGACGAGGTCATCCAGGTCGATACTGATGACATTTGTGCCGCCATCAAAGACGTTTTCGAGGACACACGATCCATTCTGGAACCAGCAGGAGCACTTTCCCTTGCCGGCCTGAAGAAGTATGTCAGGAGCAATCCTTCTCAAGATACCAGAAGGCAGCTTGTTGCCATCGCTAGCGGGGCCAACATGAATTTCGACCGCCTGCGCTTTGTTGCTGAACGTGCGGCCATTGGTGAGCGCAAAGAGGCGCTTCTTGCTGTGACGATCCCGGAACGTCCCGGCGCATTCGCTGCCCTGGTCGAAGAGGTCAACCCAATGGTCGTTACTGAATTCTGCTACCGATATGCTACAGATGCCTCGGCAGATGTCTTGATCGGCATCCAAGTCAACGCGGCCACACGCACGAAAGATGTGCAAGATTTGATCTCCCGGCTTGAGAAGAAGGGTATGACAGCTCGAGACATCAGCGCCGATGAGCTTGCCAAATCACATATCCGGTATCTCGTCGGAGGACGAAGCAATGCCGACAATGAGCGCCTCTTCGCATTCGAGTTCCCAGAGCGTGGTGGCGCTCTGTACAAGTTCCTGACTTTGCTGCAGCCGCAGTTCAATATCTCCTTGTTCCATTACAGAAACTACGGAGGCGACGTCGCTAAGATCTTGGCCGCCATCCAGTGTCCGCCAGGCGAGGAGGAAGGACTCACGAAGTTCCTCAATGATCTGGGTTATGGATACACGGAAGAGACCAAGAATGAGACGTATCAGATGTTCATGAGGAACAAGCAGGTAGCCTCGTAAGCCCACAATCCGTGATTTAGGCATCTGCTGGTCGACGTCGAGCAACCGTTGGCCTGCAAGCGGTTTGTTCATGTGGTATATGTGCTCCCCGGTCGGCGGAACGAAGCTGCAACTGAAGGCACGGATCACTTCCGGCCGTTGAAGTCGGTCACGAACTACATGTACGCGCGCCTGCATTGTTTGGTCGCGCCTGCTTCATCCTGTCGCGCCTACCTGGGACGTTTTCTTTTGGAAGGCGCGCCCACCTCTTCTCTGAGGCAGACAATACATACCTCGACGCGGCTCGTCTGATCTTGTCTAACCACCGGCCCTCGCCTTCAACCACGATGGCAGACCCCTCAGTCGGTCCCCCGCTGGACTGAGCACACGAGCTGGATATCGTGGATGATGACACCGCCAACCTGCTGATCAACATCTACTTGGAAGACATCGCAGCGCTCAAGACCGCAGCAGGTGCTCAAATCAGCGATGCTACCGTGGCACAGTAAGCAGCCAAACCACATTTCGCAGGACATCACATTGATAGCACACAGAGAACTCTTTGGCGTGACCCTTCTGCAGTATCGCGCCGATCGTGCCGCGCGAGCTCCACCGCCGCCCCCACCGCCGCCACCACTCGTGCGCGAACAATGCAACGCTTGCAATGACGCTTTTCCAGTCAATGATTTGTCTCGAGCGCCCTGCGGGCACCACTACTGCGCGGAAGACGTGCAGCAGATCTTCAGCCTTGCGCTCCGGGATGAAGAGTTCTATCCTCCTCGTTGCTGCCGCCAACGCCTGGACTTCGAGGCTCCACGAGCAGTGCTCGGTGAAGACTTAGCTGCTCGGTTTGAGGGGAAGCGCGAAGAGCTTGACGACAAAGCGAGACTATATTGCCACGATGGATTTTGCTCGGCGTACATTCCAGCTATCAACAGAGCCTACACGATTGCGCTGTGTCGTACATGCAACAAGTTCACGTGCACATCTTGCAAGAAGGCCATCCATCCTGGTCGAGCTTGTCCACCAGATGCAGACAAACAAGCCATTCTGGAGGTTGCAAGGCAAGAAGGCTGGCAAAAGTGCAATGGTTGCGGAAACATGGTAGAATTGCGCACTGGGTGCAACCATATGACGTTCGTACCACCCCCGCAACCTCTACAGGCCTGAACTGACTCAGCCATCAGTTGCCGCTGCAAAGCGGAATTCTGCTACGTGTGTGGCGAGACGTGGAAGAATTGCATATGCCCTCTTTACGACGAGACTCGTCTGCTTGAACGAGCTCAACAGGTTGCAGAACGCCAGCGACAGGGCGGCGATGCCGCTGCTGTTAACGCCGTTGCCAATCATTTGCGGGAGCACCACGTCTGCGACCATCGCTCTTACCAACGGGTGCGTGAACCGTGGCTTGCGTGCGAGGACTGTGGCGACGAGCTGCCATACTTTATATACCGGTGCCGACAATGTCTCTTGCAGCAGTGTGCCCGCTGTCGCTTCCATCGCTAGATGACGCCGAAAGTCACGGCGGGATTGCTAAGTCACGCAAGTGCAAGTACAATATTTGAGGATGGCAGCGCATTAAAAGTGTCAAGGACTGAGGCAATGGCTGCACTGTCTATGGTATGCCTGCGGCTTCACAGCTGGAACACAAATATGACTTCTGCTCATAGTTCAGTACATCTCGTCTGCGCAAGACCACATCATGTTCATCAAAGTTGACTCCAGTCGCTTATCGTCTAGTCTCCGTTGAGAATGTGTGACGAGATCTTCTCTGCTAACGCGTAAATCCAGCTCTGAGGATGACCAGGCGGCAGCAAAGGCGCAGCAGAAGCATCCACGACACGAAGCCCTGTGACACCGAATACTTGGCCTCTGTTGTCCACGACTGCCATAGGATCCGAAGCCACGCCCATCTTGCATGTACATGCAGCGTGCCAGACCGTCAGGAGCGTTGAGCGGATTGTAGCCAGGATGCTGTATTTGGAACAAATAAGTCAGTCACGCCCATCTTTGTTTCATATGTAATTGGCAGAGGAAGACAACTTACTCTGCATCAGATTGTACTCTGGGGCCCGGGAAGTACTCAACCGGATCAGCAAGGACGGGTTTCATGAAGTCCGAAGCGAAGGCCGCTCGGTTCCGTTTGTATGCTGCAAGAGCAACTTCTTGATCCGTCCGCGAGGTGAGCCAGGCGGGATCGACGATAGGCAGATCATCTGTGTTGGATGAAGAAATCGTGACTGTACCACGAGAAAGAGGCGCAACGAGAGCAGTGAGGATCGAGGCATACTGAAATCCGTCTTTGGGTTGAGTGCTTGGCAGATCTGAGAACTCCCCGACGTACCTGGGAGATCGACATGTCAGCGAAATGTTCACTCCTTTCATTTAAAGGGGTTATTGATCTTACCCAGGTGCGGACAAATACTCGATCTCGGGCCAATCTGCTGAGAAACGAGAAAGCTCTGCTTTTGCGGTGGCGCTGAAGCCATTCTTGAGGGCCGCTGGCGTCTTCTCCCACCCTAAGAAGTCGCATACCGGATTCGTCAAGACACCGGTCTTCTGGCGCTCATACTCGGCAAATTTGGCAGCGAGGAAGAAGGGGTCATTGCTACGAAGCAATTGTCAGAAGATTGCCAACTTGAAGCACCTCGTGGGACTTACACAACTCGCGTCAAAGTTTCTACCTTGACTCTGTACGATGGCCCGAAGAAGATGTGGTCCCACATATTCTGTCCGACTCCAGCGAGGTCTTGGATGACTGGGATATTGAATCTGCGGAGAGTACTGGCAGGACCAATACCAGATACCATCAAGAGTTGAGGCGACTGGAAGGCTCCAGCGCTCAATATGACCTCTTTGCGGGCTCTGATGGTGTATGGTATGAATCCACCTGATGTCACCCTCACGCCGGTGGCGCGTTTGTTCTCGAACAGAATTTTCTTCGCCTTGGTCAGCGTGAAGACGTGGAGATTAGGTCTCCTAGCAGCTGCATCGAGGAAGGAAGTTTGGGAAGACTCTCGCTTCTGGTCGGAGGGATTGATGGTGCTGCTGCAATACTGAGCGCCGAACAGGTTTCCAGAGTTGAAGCCTTCGTCGTTGGTCGGCACTCCGATCTCGTTGAGAGATCCTTGGATCCAGCTCGAGAAAGGCCCGGCATAGTTGGCGTACGAGACGTCCAGAGGCCCACCATCAGCACTGAAGGCTGAGCTATCGAAGCCGGTGGTAGCATTTGATGCACGAGTTGGGCCAGGAGGGGAGAATTTCACACTCTTCTGGAAGAATGGTAGCCACTATCACATGTCAGTACATGATGCGACATCGTGGTTCTGTCCAATTAACTGACGTTCGAGAAGGTATAGCTATCATCATCAACGGCATCTGCCCATTGTTGTAGAGAGCCCACAGTTGGTCTCTGATAGATCATAAAGTTCCGCGCAGAGCTTCCTCCCAAGCATTTGCCGCGAGCATAGAGCACTCGTCGACCATTTGCACCTGCTTGTGGTTGCGTCACAATCTTCCAGTCGACCAGTGGCTGTGCCTTGCTGGGATCCGCACCAACGAAGAAGGTGTCGCCTGCAGGTGTGCTGCTCAACAATGGGTTGGAGACTTGGTAGTAAGAGCCAGCCTCGATTACTGCTACGGATACGGCCGGATCTTCTGACAATCTGTTTGCCATGACGAGACCTTTGTCGAAGTCAGTGGAAGTTCTCGAATTGGTAGCACTCATCGGCATCTCAGACCTGCTGTTCCTCCACCGACGATGACATAGTCGAAAGTCGTGAGTTGCCTCTTCTCGTGCTCATTCTGGGCTTCTGCGTCTGTCAGCGGTGAAGCTGTGGTGCTTTGAGCCGACAAGAACAGCAGCCATCCGGCCAGAACAGTTGTAGACCGCATCCTCAGCTGGCCAAGAACGTTCGAAACAATCTCAGAAGTGGAAGCAGATCTGGCTTAAATATGTCTCGAATCCAACGTACCAGCAGAGCGAGTCTACACTCGTGTTCTGACGACTGGTGCGCATACAAAAGGCCTAGAAAAGCAACTCTTGCACCGAACGAAACGATATTCCTGCCGGATGTAAGTCAAATTCCATGCTATAATAGCGCAAGTATGATTGTTCAAGATAAGGTTCGGCTCAACTTGCTGGTCCGGTCTTCTTCACGGGTTTCGCGGTGCGGCAGTTTGACTCTAGTGCGGTCCCAAGGTTTCTTTTGTGCGCCACATTGCCTAGAACTGCTACCAGGCAGTCTTTTGAGTTGTTACCAGTCCTAATCAAGATACTACAAGTGTGACCGGTCGCGGTGAGCGCATTTCCGGTGATGTCTGATAGCGAGCCTGCGAGTAGTATCCTCTCTTTTGCTCAACTTTGAACGTAGTTCAGGGCGAAGGAGTCCCAATTCGAATCTCAATGCTGAAAAATTGGTACTGTATGAACGCATGAGATCCGAGCATCTCCACTACCCTATGTTGTGCTAGTTGGGGGTGGTCTCTTCACGCGCAGCGGCCGAGGTCTTTCTCAGCAACTTCCAATTTGAGAGTCGTTTGGGTTTGCTAGGACTTTTGATCGTCTACGGTAGTGGTACTGGTAACGAGTAGGGCTTTGCTAGCACTCGTAGCAACAGGCTCCACGATGGCGTCCGCGGACTGAGATGCACGGCCGTGGCCAACAGCTCTTGGGAGTCCCGCAAGACGGGCCGAATCTGTTCCTTCAAGCCAGCCTTCAACGTCCCGCAGCTACTGCCCCCATACATCATCGTTCTAGTTGATACTCATACCAGTTGATGGCCGTGTCCCTACAACACGCTGTTGAAGTTTCTTCTCCGCTATTGGAAATTACTGCTCCATGTATGTGTTGAAGAAGTCCACGTAATCGAAGATGCTCCGCTTAAAGCTTCTTCTGAACTTCGCATTCGTGCGATTGACAAGCTGCAACCCATACTGCTGGTCGTAGTCTCCAAATTCATTGTTGTCAAGGAAAGACCAAGCAAATGCCCCAATGACATTGATGTTGTCCTCGTAGATCGATTTCAGCGTCTCGCGCAAGAAAGCATGATAGTATAGCGTTCTCTCGAGATCGTAGAGTTGTGCGACCTTAGTCTTAGAGCTTTCCATGAATGGGTTGAAACCAAATTCGCCGATGAGAATACCCGAAGGCTTGAAAGTATTCCAGATGTAGCTGAGATGCTGGCGGACATACTGGGGCGCGATGTAGGCGTAGCTTTATCTGGTTAGCTGACGCAAGAATGTAGAAATGTCGAGTAGTGACTTACGCATAACTGCCTTGTCCATTGAGCCAGCCATCAGTTTGGACATTCGTGTTGACGACGCAATTAGGCCAGAGTGGATCGCTTTGGTTTCTCGCGCATGCGTCGATGCCACCTGGTGGTGGAGTTGCATATCCAGCGGTGTATGGGTCGAAAGCCCAGAAATCGACTGTGCCGTTAATATAAGAAAGCTCCTCAGGCGTCATTGCTGTGAGATTGACGCCTGGAGTATTCAGTACTTCTTCTGGTATTTGCTCGCCGAGGAAAATGGGATTGCCAAGAATACCGAGAAGGAAGTCCTGGTATCTGAACGCGGCGCGAACATCATCCTCGTTGTCGTTATCCAGTGGAAGTGCCAAATTGTTGGCAAATTTGATGGTTACTAGACCAGTACCCTTTAATTCTTCTTTATACCAGTGATAGACTGATGCGTGAGCCTTCAATATGTTTGGAACAGCCGCGAAGGTATTTTGACCAGGGTACACAATGTTCGGTTCATTTAAGGTGACCCAGTGAGAAACGCGATCCTACGAACTTTGTTAGCATTTTTTGCCCACTAGCCCAGTTTGATCAAACGTACACTATAGCGGGTCATGACCTCTTTGGAGTAATATAGGAAAGCCTCTGCATACCCTGGAGCATCGTCTAGATCGTCCTGTTAGCTTTTGCATGGCCCGCTTTGCTATCGACCACTTACAAGAGTGAAGAAGAGGCGGATCGAAATGGGAGAGCGTGACAATTGGCCGTATTCCGTATTCGATGCAGGTATTGATCACATCATCGTAATGCTCTAGGGCTGCCGTGTTGATTGGGCTGCCAGCCGTACCAAACGGCACGACACGCGTCCAGGAGATACTGAAGGAGTAATTGGGCACACCAAGCGCGGCGAGGCGGGCAATGTCTTGCTTGTACAGGTAGTAGTTCATGGCGGAAACTACTGCGTCAACCGTACCTTCAGAGTTACCTTCAACGCCGAGTGTGTCAAGGGTACTGGGACCACGTCCGTCCTCGTATGACGCGCCTTCGACCTGCCAAGCACTGCCAGCAACGCCCCACAAGAAATCTTTCGGAAACTTGTAACAATCGAGGCACGCATCTGCCTGCTGAGGGCAAGCCGTATACACTGCTGGTGGAAACACGAGCTCACTGCTAGCGACGGGCGTTGGGGTCACGGTCGTTGTGAATGGCACCGTCGTATTGTAGGTCAGTGGCGCCCACAATTTAGCGTAAGCTCCTTGGCCATACTGTCCGTCTTGGAGTCCGGTGGCGCTCCTATTGAGAGAATAAGTTGTGTAGGTCTGGCCAGTTGGCAGCAGAGAGGAGACCTGGCTGAAAGGTGGTGCGTAGGTTGTGGTCAAGAGGAGCGGGGAGGGGACAGCGCTTGCATAACGCGTAGTGGTGAGTGCCGTGTACGTGAAGCTGCTGTATGAGGTCTTTCGAGTCGCCGAGCAGGTCTCGGGTTCGGACGTTGTTGGCAAGCCACTGGCAGTGGTTGAGCATGTGGGACGGTTGTCATGTGGGACGGCCAGTGCCACAGATGCCAGCGAAGCAACGGTCAGAAGTAAGACAGCCATGGTGACAAATGGGCAATGACATGGTGCAAGAGACCGTGTTCGCGGGCTCTGCTGGACTTGTTATACTGCTGCTTTCCCGCAAGCCGGCAGAACGTGCCGTCGCCGGTGCTACACGGTTACACCACGCCCGATGTGCCAAGTCTTGTCATGTCTGGTCTCGTTGCCGCAAGCAGTGGACGACTGGCGAATTGGCGAAAACTATGACATCGATGCTGCTGGGCGATGCTATTAGCCATTGATCATTTGCTATTTAGCCATTGATGGTTGGGTGTCGGAGTCCATGTGGGTGTCGGAGACCATGTGGGTGGCGGAAGCAATGGCTAAATAGCATTGCCCATGCTGCGGTGTCTGCAACCTAGACTAGTGCAGGAACTGTGGACAGTGCGGAGGGGAAGTCTTGTAGGAGCTTGGACGAACTCTATGGTAAGTGATGTCGGGAAGGCACGAGCCGAGTTGAGACCGAAGTTCCAACCTCAGGCATCAGAAAGCCAAGCCAATGCGGCTCCGCGGCCCACGCGCTAGCAGATGCGATTTATGAATTGCAGAAACAAGAGACCTGGAAGCTTCACCACGACAGTCGCCCAACGAAACCCTCGACAGCACCTCCAATACCGCCAACATGTACGATCGGAATATGCGCCACACCAACGCGACGACACAGTTTCGCTAACGCCCCGCAGGCTGATTCCAAAGGAGGACCGCAAGAAGATCCACGAGTACCTCTTCAAGGAGGGTGTGGCCGTGGCCAAGAAGGACTTCAACCTGCCAAAGCATGGCGAGATTGACACCAAGAACCTCTACGTACGTTTTACATGCGATTCGCGCTTCACAATGGCTCACTGACAAGGTCCACAGGTCATCAAGGCTTGCCAGTCGCTCACCAGCCGTGGCTACCTGAAGACTCAGTTCTCGTGGCAGTACTACTACTACACCCTCACCCCAGAGGGTCTCGACTACCTCCGCGAGTGGCTCCACCTCCCAGCCGAGATCGTCCCTCAGACTCACGTCAAGCAGCAGCGCTCCCACGCTCCTCCGCGCGGCATGTTGGGCGGTGACGACCGCGAGCGTCGTGGTGGTGGCCGTGGTGGCCCACGTGGTGACCGCGAGGGTGGATACCGCCGCCGAGACTTCGGTGACCGTGAGAACAAGGACGGCGCTGCTCCAGGCGGCTTCAACCCAGAGTTCCGTGGTGGCTTCGGCCGTGGTCGTGGTGCCCCTCCAGCTCAGTCTTAGGAAGGCACTGAATGGGGTGCTGAGGCCAAGCAGCAAGATGCTTCAGGTGGATGGGAGGACAACGTCGCCAGTACTACTACTTTCGAGTCCAACGTCGACAGTGGAGCTGGATGGTAGAAATGGCTCGGCGATAGTAGGATACCAGGCTCCTGAAGCATCGGACGCTCTGGACGAAGTGCAGATCATGAACCAAAAATTGCGTTAGACGAGGAGAAGCCGCCGACTGGCTGAAACAACGTAAGCGTAGAAAATCCAGTCTTGCTGGCGTAACTCGGTGTCATGATTTCAATGTTCCATCTCGTGCCTTTGCCTTTCATACAGTCGCGATGTTCTCAAAGCATCTCGTTCGTTGCCAAGTGTGCCGGACACGCCCTATCGATTGAATGCGGGCAAGCTATTTCATGACTAAGAGATACGAGGCCTGGCTTGGAAGAACAGCTTGAACAGTTGGGTAACTCCTGCACCGGCCCGGTGCATTCAGCATCGCATTGAACGTTGATTACTTTACGAGCTCATATGGAACTGCTCACGCAGTGTTGTTGTTATTTTCGCTGTCGCTGACACGGACCTCGCTGCGAGCTGGAAGGTGCCAAGAGAAAAGCACTTGCCAGCCGACTTTCCACCGACCACCGGATTTCGACAACTCTTGCACCATGTCCTTCTCCTTTGCATCAACATCAACATGTAGACGCCTTGCGAATGCCGCATCCGCGGCTCGAAGATCTACTCGAACACCATCTCTGTCTGTGAGAGCGGCTCAGACCTCTCAAAAGTCACAATGGCGCGCATTTGGCAGTACTCCAAGACGCGACATTGCCGTCTCGGAGATGTCTGAACGCGACCTGTCAAGCCTCAAAATTGACCAGGAACGACTGATGAACGACATCCATTCCACGAGCGAGTGGGGTAAGGGAGACCGATGGGGCGAGTAAGTCATCACCCTTCCATTCCTGCTGCTGCTGGCGGCGTGGCACTGACTCCACGCCCACTGGCAAAATGACCTGATGAATTTCGAAATATGCACACCAATCTTTATCGTCTTATCCTCGTCTCGGGGAACTGGTGATTGTTCGAACGGCCAACTGAAATGACATACATTCTGCCCTTTCTCAATCTGACAGCTGGTTCGCAAGAAATTTACTAACACATCTGCCAGAGGCCCAACAGAAATCGGCATGGCCAGATTGTCGCTCTCTGATACCGATAAGCAAGCACGAGACTGGTTCGCAGAAACCACGAAAGCTCTCGGTTGCAAGGTGCATTACGATGCGATGGGTAACCAGTTTGCTGTCCGGCCTGGCCTAAAGGAAGGCCATCCGACTTTCGCTGGAAGCCATCTCGACACACAGCCTAGTGGAGGCCGCTATGATGGAATCCTCGGCGTGACAGCTGCAGTAGAAATGCTCAAGACTCTCAACGACAACTGGGTCGAGACAAATTATCCCGTAGGCGTAGTGAACTGGACCAATGAAGAAGGTGCAAGATTTCCAATGTCCATGGTTTCATCCGGCGTCTGGGCTGAGTCTGTCCCACTGGGGAAAGCACACAATCTCAAGTCCGTGATACCCGCCAATGATACTGCCACCATGAAAAGTGAACTCGAACGCATCGGCTACTTGGGCACTACACCTGCCAGCTACAAGTCCACACCCATGGCCGCCCATTTTGAACTCCACATCGAGCAAGGTCCCATCCTCGAGGCCGAGAATCGCCGCATAGGAGTTGTCAAAGGCGTACAAGCATACAAGTGGTTTACCCTCACCGTCAAAGGTCGCGACGCGCACACCGGCGCAACGAGTTTCGCCCACCGCGCAGACTCCCTCTTAACAGCCTCCAAAATGATCCTTGCAAGCCATCGAATAGCTCACCGGCACAACGCCCTCGCTTCCACGGGAATTCTGACCCTCAAACCCGGTTCGACCAACACCGTCCCAGGCCACGTCCAATTCTCCCTCGACATCCGCTCTCCTCGGGACGAAGTAGTCGAAGCCGTCGAAGCAGAATGCAAATCCGCCTTCTCAGCCATCGTTGCAGGTCAAGACGTCGAAGGTGTGAACGCGGACTGTGCCCCTTCAGACCGCCAATGCACAGTGTCCTGGCGCACAGACTTCGTGTCTCCCGCGACGTACTTCCACGAGGACTGCATCAAATGCGTACAAGACGCAGGTAGTGCCCTGTGCGGCGAGAGTGAGGTCAAAGGATTAGACATCGGGGCATGGGGCAAATTCATGACGTCTGGAGCTGGCCATGATTCGGTCTACGCGAGTAAGAGATGCCCTACTACAATGGTCTTCGTGCCTTGTAGAGATGGGGTCAGTCATAATCCAGCGGAATACTCGAGCCCGGAGGCTTGCGCGGACGGAGCCAATGTTCTGATGGGAGCGGTGTTGAGGTATGATCGTTTGAGGAGTGAGAGAGGTCAGTAAGCAGAGAAGAGCTGTGTGGGATTGGTTGAGAGTGGGGAGAGGAGATGGTTGTGAGACATGTGTATGCATGAATACTGAATGTCGTGCAATCCAATCAATGCGTGTGGATGGTGGATCTGACTTCGGCCCGTCGTCTACAGCGTTGCATTGAACAAAAGTGAATCTATGCCTGTTAACGCTGCGCGAAGCGAGATCATGGAGACAGACAGGCGGACAATGATGTGATAGCTGCAGCCATGTCGAAACAAACCATCCCTGCCCGTTTATGCCTGCACTTTTCTCCCATATCAGCAGGAATCACCACTCTGGGCTGACGACCAGACTATAACTTCGGCGGATTTGAGCGACTGTAGACAATGCTCAATTCAATGAATACAGACAGCTGCCGAAGGTTCCTTTGTCAGCGTACAAGCGGAAAGATAGCCGGCATTCGTTCCTGCAGCGCAGCGGCAGATGGCGTGATCGTAAGCTCTTGTGTCGTACTGCCCGTAGAGCCTCAGCGACTCCATTGTAGCGCGGCACGTCGGTTGCAACCCCAACTCCGAGCAATGAGTTGGGTGGTTTTAATAGCAATCCCATGCGCGCTGCGCCCTGCATGTTGTACCTGCATTTCCTGCCAAAGTTCAATCGTTGAGTGTGGGTTGATCTTTCACGCTATAGACCTTTGCTGCTCGGCACGACACGACGTTCCTTTGGCCAGTGTTTGTCATCGCTTCGGGTGACAACGAGAACATGGCGCAGACTCTGCGTGTGAAGACTGTTGTAAGGTGGCATCGAGACCGAAGAGTCAAACAAAAGTAATACTCTCGTGCTGACACTTCTGCGCTGCGACCTCAGGCCATTATTGGAGCTGGCGTTTCTGGTGTTTCCGCAGCGATTCATTGCAAGCGCGCTGGGCTCGACGTAACGGTCTTTGAACGCAACTCACGTGCTGGAGGAGTCTGGTATGATGATCTTGTTCTTGCGCAGAACGTTGAGCCGAGAGATCAGGGTAGCTGACAGAGAGCAAGAAGGGTCTACGATGATCGGGTTTCGAAAGATCCAGCGTACCCGTCGGTACTGCCGTCAGTAGGAGATTCGCCTGAGTATGACGCTGTCGTCAGAGATCGAAGCGGCAAAGATGGACCACGAAGAGTCGATAGTCCAATTGAAAGGGATGATTCGGACCCAGTAAAAGAGGAGGCTACCAGCGACGATGATCTTTTGTTGAGCTTCGCACCTCCAGGGTAAGAATCCGTGGCCTCTTGAAACGAGCTTTCGATGTGCTGACGTGAAGCCAAAGACCAGCATACATTGCTCTCAAGAACAACGTCTCGACAATCGAGATGGAGCTTTCGACACAGAAATGGAAGCCTGGCACGGAAGAATTCGTGCCACACCATGTGCTCGCGGAGTATATTCAGGATACAGCGAGATCGAATGGTATCCTAGATGTGATCTCTTTTGATACCCGAGTCAAGCATGTCGAAAAGAGAGGTGGCAAGTGGATTGTCGACATCGACCAAGTAACGGGCGACAGGACAATCAGCAGTATCAAGGTGACTACGTTAAAGTCTTCCATCCGCTTCAAGCTGACCTTTGTATAGGAGTACGATTCAGTCGTTGTAGCTGCGGGTCATTATCATGCATGCAATGTTCCAGACATCCCTGGCTTAGCAGATTGGAAAAAGCACTTTCCAACACGTGTGCAGCACTCCAAGCGCTATCGCCGGCCGGATCAATTCAAGGACCAGAACGTGCTGCTAATTGGCGCTGGCGTGTCTTCCATGGACATCGCTCGAGATCTCTCCAATGCACGTGCGGTGTTCCAATCGAGTCGACGCGGGCCTTACGATTTGCCGGAAAGCATGCTCTTGGAGAACGGTGCTCGAGTCGACGGAGTCGAAAAGTTCGAATTAGACGACGTCGCTGAGCTGTCCGCTGATGGCAGCATCAAAGGTACTGTCACCCTTCGATCCGGGAGGAAGCTTTGCAACCTTCACCACGTCATTGTGTGTACCGGCTACCATGTGTCACTGCCATTCATGCGTCAGTACCATCAAGACGGCGTTAGTGCGGAGCAAGCCAGCGAGGAGGCCATTGTCACGAATGGTCAAGTGACACACAATCTCCACAAAGACATATGGTGAGTACGCCGGTTGCTCAGGTTGGGCGCATGCTGACCTGTCCAGGTACATTCCAGATCCAAGTCTTGCGTTCATCGGCGTGCCTTACCATGTGGCGACTTTCAGTTTGTTCGAATTTCAAGCAGTCGCTCTGTCACTGGTCTTGTCGGGCCGAAGTCCTCTGCCCTCCGAGGAGGAGATGCGTGAGGAATATAATGAGAGAATAAGAGAGAAGGGGATTGGCCGCAACTTTCACTCATTGAGAGGCGACGGCAGGGAAGCGTTGTATGTCCAAGAGCTTGCCGACTATGTCAACGGACAGATGTCGAAGCGAGGAGAGAGCGGCAGGATGCAGGCGCATTCTCGGAGCTGGTTAGAGGCATATGAGAGACGGGCTGCTAGGGTGCAAGCGATGCGTGGTCAAACGCGCGACTCGCATATTAATGAGGAGGTCTGGAGCCGTATCTCCGGGTGTTGAAGGCGAGAGAAGGTTGGTCCTAGTGGTGAGACAGGAGGAAGAGTGCAGGCGGGTTCAGAGGAGAGCTGTGGAGTAGGAGTCAGTGCACAGTGGAGGAGTACCTTACAGCGTCTGCGTTAGAGGATATCATAGACCATGCGCAATAGAATAGAGCTGCCTCCAACATTGACAGTAGCAGGTGTCGTATGCGTGTGCGGGATATGCGCAGCCCGTTGACAGCCTGAGACTCTCAGGGTCGTTGCGGTGTGCTGGCGATTCATGTCCCCAGCTGAGGTGGAATCGGCGAACGCGGCAAGCCAAGCAAGGATTCTGCCCGGCGCGATACACGGCGGATGGCGTCTGGACGGGCCATTGCAGCGCGTCTTTACGCGTCAATGCGACCGTTGATGCGAGTGCTGTGGTGATGGACAGGATCGAGCGGGAATGGAAGGCGTGGTAGGGTGGTCCGGGCGTGGGTGTGTCCGCGGAGTGGTGACTCGGGCAACGGCGGAGCGGAGCTGCTCGCGGCGGTGGAGAGCTCATGTGCGAGTGGCAGCATCAGCCGACGAGCACGTGTCGGATCAGAAGGCGTGCATCAGAATGCATGTGCACGTTGCATGGTCAGCAGCAGCAGGATGAATGGTGGACAAGAGCAGCGACGCGTCGGCAGAGTGCTTGCTGCCAGCGGGGCTGTCTTGCACCCAAGTCTGCGTGTCGTAGCGTGTTTGAAGCGAATCGAGCGATGTCTGATGATCCTCTGCCTCTTCCACCGCCGCACCACCTCCCCTTCTGCTGCCTGCACGCATCGCTGGGCCTCGCTGTTGCAGCTCCCTTGCTACCACCCAGATTCCTGTTGTTTGAGCTGAACCTTCAGCACGCAGCACGTCCCGTCACCCACCTGCACACCCTGCACCTGAGAGCCTCGTTCCCACCATTTGGGAAGCACTCCAGCTCCACACCCACGGCATTCTCGCGGCAGTCGATCTGAGTGTCACACTGGACGGCCACAACGCTGCCTGATACAATACTCGTCCCATTTTGTCGCTATCCAATCGACTGGCCACGAGCCAGCTTTACTGCCCAACACCATGAAAGCCGCTCCGCTTCTCGTGTCCTGGCACGACGACAACAGCCCCATCTACTCTGCACACTTCGAAGCTCAGGGCAAAGGGAGGTTGGCAACTGCAGGCGGAGATTGCAACGTACGGGTAGGTGGCAGGAACAGAAGTAGCTCCCTGGAGGTGAGCATGGCTGACCGGAGCTTCAGATCTGGAGCGTCGAGAGCAATGGGGAGGAACGGAAAGTGACCTATTTGTCCACCCTCAAGAAACACACGCAAGCCGTCAACGTAGTGCGGTGGTGCCCTCGCGGTATGCAACATTCTCGCCGACAGCATCGAATGCGACTAAATCTCAACAGGTGAACTGCTTGCCTCGGCCGGTGACGATGGCAACGTCCTTCTGTGGACTCCCGCCGATAACCCAGCATATGCTTCGGCATTCGGCGATGATGCGCAAGAGGACGTCGAACATTGGCGGGTCAAGACAATGTGCAGGTCAAATACTGGCTCAGAGATATACGACCTGGCTTGGTCACCGGACGGATTGTTTTTCATCACGGGAAGCATGGACAATGTGGCACGGATATACAATGCCTCAACAGGTGAGCAAGCTGAACTGTACAGCCATTCAGAGCTCGAAGCTGACATCAAGCAGGACAAACTGTTCGTCAGATCGCGGAGCACAACCACTATGTGCAAGGCGTCGCATGGGATCCGCTGAACGAATATGTCGCAACGCAATCTTCCGACAGATCCATTCACATCTACACATTAAAGACGAAAGACGGCCAATTTTCGCTCAGCCAGCACAACAAGGTCACCAAAATGGACCTGCCAGGAGGACGACGCATCTCTTCCAGCAGTCCTGCACCTCCTGACTTTGGTAGTCACCGGGCGTCTTTCGTACAAGACTTGGTGGCAGAAGCGATTGGCTCACCAAAGCCCTCCGCACCAGGCACGCCACAGTCGTTAGCACTTCCGATGAACCCACCACCAACATCCCACAGTCGGCGATCTTCGTTTGGGTCTCAATCTGTGCGCAGATCAGTCTCACCTAGCCCATCTATGCCGCTCCCTGCCGTGATGCCTTCGGCTTCGCCGAGCTTATCGGGTGGTATTAGCATGGGTTTAGGCGTTCGCAACGCCAACATCTACG
The DNA here is from genome assembly GCA_013365235.1 of Cercospora sesami. Classification (NCBI taxonomy): domain Eukaryota; kingdom Fungi; phylum Ascomycota; class Dothideomycetes; order Mycosphaerellales; family Mycosphaerellaceae; genus Cercospora; species Cercospora sesami. Next base: position 24,597 of record JAASLG010000168.1, read on the forward strand.
CGAATGAGACCTTCACTTCATTCTTTCGCCGTCTGACGTTCACTCCAGACGGAAGTCTGTTGCTGACACCCGCCGGTCAATTCAAGACGACTCACGCTGCTTCCGATGGCAGCAAGAATACAGATGAAATTATCAATACCGTGTACATCTACACCAGAGCTGGACTGAACAAGCCTCCAGTGGCCTATCTTCCAGGGCACAAGAAGCCGTCTATCGCGGTCAAGTGTTCGCCTGTCCTTTACCAGATTCGGGCCTCAAACGTGGAAACCAAAGAGATCACTATCGATACACGCACCGAAGATGACTTGCCACCCCTGCCAGAACCGGTCATGCCAACAAGAGCTCCGACTTCGCACTCGGCAATGGAACCACCTCCTCTGACCAGTGCACCCTCGCCAGCCCCAAGTGCGGGAACCACGGCAGCATCACCTCGACCGCGCGCCGATTCTGAGTCGACTCCATCAACACCACTGCCGCCCCCAGGGCCTGTGCCTGCCTTTGGCCTTCCGTATCGGGTAGTATACGCTGTCGCTACTCAAGATGCCGTCCACTTGTACGACACGCAACAGCAGAAGCCTTTGTGCGTAGTAAGCAATCTGCATTACGCGACCTTCACAGATCTGAGCTGGTATGTCTCATGTTCAAATACTACAGTTCATTGTGCTGACTGCGATACAGGTCGAGTGATGGGCAAACACTGTTGATGACCTCAACGGACGGCTTCTGCTCAGCACTAACCTTTGCTCCGGGTGAGCTCGGCACCATTTACCAACCTTCTGCAAATGCTGCTAGCACCAGGCCTTCACCTGCACCCATATCTGTAGCCAAAGCAAACTCTACAGCTTCGACGCCACAACCTACTCCAACTGGTGTGAGCGCTACTGCAACTGCGCAGCCAGCCACAAGCAGCAATGGAACCGCGCTGCCATCTTCAAAGGCCCCTCGTGCCTCGCCGTCACCCTTCACTACCATCACCGGCCATGTTGGCGGACGCCCTGCGAGTCCTGCACGAAGCATGTCACAATCGAGCATAGCGACCGATGCCAGCTTTGCACGAGTACCAGATCAGAACGCGCCGCCTGTTATGAACAACCCAACGCCTTCGCTGACTCCGTTGCCATCGATAGCAGCAGCCGGCTCTGGGACCTCAAGCATGCCCCTGTTCACGCCTCCGCAAACGCCAGGGCAATCCGCTGCCGCTATGGCTGCAATGCCACAAGTGCCCGCTCCAGTCTCTGGTGTAAAGAGGGAAAGCAATGCCGGCGTAGCACCAGAAGCGGATGAGCAAAGTCGCGAGAAGAGGCGACGGATTGCTCCAACGCAGGTCAGTGACGATGTTCCGGCTGTGGCTCCACCGCCTCCCCCGGCGCCGAAGGACAGCACGAGTCAATGACATTTGCGATGAGGAGTGCTCAATCATTTTTTATGGGTTGCAGATTTAGCCAGGCGTTTGGATGAATGAAATGTGTAATTTTACTTGTGTGTTCAGCACCGAAGCGCGCAGCTGCTAGCCGTCTATGACCCCAGCATAGCGGGAATGGACAGGGAGGATTTGGTCACGAGCGATACACACGCTTGTAAGCAAAGATAGACTTGTAATGATAGTACAGTGACGGACGAAGGACAATGACAGCTGAATGAGTGGTCTCCAAATCGTGCACTAGTTTTCTATTTTTGACCAACTACAATCTCATGCTCTCCAATTTCTCTCCGCTGCGCATTTTCTCCGCATCGCCACCCTCGTTGCCTCATCGTTCCTCGTTCGAACGGAGAAAACGGAGAACGACTATCAAGTGAGCATGCCTCACTTCCCGCTATTCACTTTCTACCTCTGCCCAAACTTCTTCGCCAATTTTCTGTATCGCTCCGCATCCCTCACACTTCCCCTCATTTTGCCCCTCACTGCGAAGAAATCCTTCAATTCTAATTGCGTTCCTTCCCTTTCGATGACGTTTTGTGCAGCGGCTTGCACTAAAGCGCCCAAGTCCGCGCCGCTAAAGTCCTCGCAGCTTTGGGCTAGTGCGGTGAAGTCGAACATTGGTGTTTCTCCGCTGAGTGTTGATTCTGAGGTGCCAGGGGTGGCTGGAATGGTGACTGACGCGGTGAAGAACGTCGGAGAAAGCGGTTTATCTTTCAGTAAAGCGCGGAGGATGTCTCCTCGCTCTTCGGGGCCGGGTAAGTCGACGAAAAGTTGGGTACCGAGACGACCCGGGCGGAGCATTGCGTCGTCAATCATGTCTGGACGATTCGTGGCCGCGATGATGTAAATTCCCATTCTGGTATCGAGGCCATCGAGCTCGGTGAGCAGAGTGTTGACCACGCGAGCGGAAGCCTCGCTGCCGGAATCTGTGTCGCGTTTTGGAACGAGAGCGTCGAGCTCGTCGAAGAAGATGACGCAGGGGAGAGAGGAGCGAGCGCGGGAGAAGACTCGTCGAACGGCGGCTTCAGACTCTCCGACGAATTTGTTGAGGAGCTCCGGGCCTTTGATGGAGATGAAGTTGGCATGGGATTCGGCGGCGGCGGCTTTGGCGAGGAGAGTTTTACCGCAGCCCGGTGGGCCCCAGAGGAGGACGCCGGAGGAGGGGGAGATGTTGAGTGCTGTGTAGAGGTGGGGTTTTGCGATTGGGTGGACGATGTTGCGGATCAGCTCCTTGCGGACGGCTTGGAGGGCGCCAATATCTTTCCAGGAGACGGTGGGGACTGTAGTGAAGCCTTCGCGCTTCGATGAGGGCGTGATGCCTGGGAGAACTGTGAGGAAGTCGGTCATTGTGAGAGTGATAGTTTCGAAGCCAGGGGGCCGTGGAAGCGTTCGTGCCTGGGACCGGGCAACGAGGCGGCGGAAATGAACGATCTCGGAGCGGTTAGAGGGAGTGTGTGGCAGCTGCAACTCCGCGGCTTGTTGTTGCAAAGCGCTCATCAGGCGCTCCATCTGGTGAGCCCCAGCCTTTCCGACCAAATCGTGTAGATCGGCGCCAACAAAGCCTGCCGTAAGCTTGGCCAATTGTTGGAAATCGATATTGGAGGTTGGCATCTTGCGTGTTTGTGTCTCGAGAATGCGCTGGCGAACTTCTTCATTTGGAACTCCTGTACTGACTGTCAGCTTCCCTGTCCGCTAAAAAGCTCGTGCGGGCAGCCTGGGCCGGCAGTGGTTGGCGTGGTCGTCGTGCATATTCAGAGACATTTGCCTGTCCGATCCCTGACTCTGTTCTGCAACCAAAAACCGTTTGGCTCTTGTCTTGACCTCCAATGCGATTGCTGAGCGCCACCGCGCAGAAGCATACTCGCATAAGCACAAACTTACCTATATTGATCTCTGTCCCAAATCGTCCACCTCTTCGTAGCGCTGGGTCAATGCTGTCCGGGCGATTTGTAGCAGCCAGTACCACAACAGGCTTTTCTCCCTCCCGATTCAGCTCGTCAATACTCACGAGCAATTGTGCTACTATTCGCTTCTCCATCTGGCTCTGACTGGAATCTCGCTTCGGTGTAATGGCGTCAATTTCGTCGATGAAGATCAGGCAGGGTGCATTCTTCTTGGCCTCTTCAAAGCGATCTCGGATCCCCTTTTCTGATTCGCCACTCATGCCAGACACGATGGAAGGGCCCAATATCTCGACGAAAGGGACCCCCATCTCAGCGGCGACCGCCCGCACAAGCATTGTTTTACCGCATCCCGGGGGGCCATGAAGGAGAATACCTTTGGGCAATGGAATGTGAGCTTCTCGGAACTCTTCATGAAAGCACATCGGTGCCATTAACGTCCTGTTCAGCTGATCGATGACCTCCTTCATACCGCCAATATCCTCCAAACTCACGTCGGATGGCGGCTCAGTATTCGTCTGTGGCTTCGAGTCATCATTGCCGCGTTTCTGGCGCTTCGGCAGAGCTTCACCATTGGCTTTGCGTCTCTTGCTGAGCGATTCGTCTCCCGTTGTCTGTGGTGGGCTTGGTGGGCGCACTGGTGCCAAGTTCTGTCGGAGACTACGGTTCATGAGGTCTGCTTGGCCGTCGCTCTCCGGAAGTGCGTCTTCAATAATCGCGTCTGAGTCAACTTCCTCGCCTTGGTCGACGCCAATAAAATCGAGAACGCGCTCGATGCTGGCGTGAAGGGTCTTTTTTGGTCGACGCTTTAGTGAAGAATTTGATCTTTGCAAGGCGTTATAGAGGTCGCCAGTCGTTGGTGGTATGCCGTCCGAGAGAAACTTTTGAACCTAATCGATAATATAATTAGCTGTCTCTGCAAGCATTTCCGTAGAAGAATAGGAGGTATTCCAGCTCTCATTGCCTCGCAGTCGGTTCGCAGGACAGAAAGACGCGGAATTTTCGAGCTCGCGACCCGGGAACAATGATAGTTTTGCCAACTTACCACAGTGTGTATCTCGCTATCCAGAGCGCCCTGCAAGCGTACGGCCATGGCCTCTCTGTTGATTCAAATGATTGCGAGGCGTTGAAGATGCCCGAGTGAAGTCGAGGAAATTTAGCGGATTTTCGGAGTTCGGCTTCAGCAAAATCTCGAGGCAATTGCAGATCAGCATTTTCCTCCGTCTCATTGCAACAACTGCTTACACCCTCGTCCAATGAACCAGTGACTCACAGTTGCCTTCACATTTGGCGCCTTGTCCATAAGCAGTGTCTGCCGCCTGGCTCGCAGAAGTGCAATACCACGGCACGGAATTCGCTTAGGTTCGCTATCAATCTTATCTTTCGCGTGCCGAGCGGCCCATGACGTTTCGACGCCCGCCAAGCACGCGAGCAAGATGCATGTGATCGCGCCTCGAGTACTGCCCAACATGTCTGTGTCTATCTCTCTCGCCAGACACGCGCATATGATCGCGTGCAATGGGCAATTCGAGCAGCAAGAACAAAATCTCTGATCAGGACAGGTGAGGTCTGGCGAACAACATAGCTCCCTTGCGGCCCATCATGCTGAACGGAAGACATGCAGAGCCATCCTCGATCTGAAGATCCAACGCGACAAGCTCCAGCAATACCAGAAACGAATCACGACGGTTACGAATCGCGAGACGGAGATTGCGAAGGAGTGTCTCAGAAATGGCAATAAGCAGAAAGCATTGCTTGCTTTGAGGAGAAAGAAGTATCAAGAGTCGTTGTTGTCGAAGACGGACCAACAATTGGCACAGCTGCAGGCTCTGACAAGTGATGTTGAGTTCGCGCTCGTGCAAAAGGATGTACTGTTCGGGCTACAGCAAGGTACGGCAGTGTTGAAGGAGATCAACAAGGAGATCGGAGGACTGGACAAAGTGGACATGATTTTGAGTGAGAGTGAGGAAGCAAGAGCATATCAAGAGGTCAGTGAATATCGCTGTGAGTATATGAATGACCAATGGCTGATGATTGGAAACAGGAAGTTAGTGAAATGCTCGCGGGCAAGATGTCCAACGAAGATGAGGATGCTGTGGAGGATGAATTGGAGGCTATGGAAAGAGAGCAAAGGCAAGCACAAGGAGTTCCTAGCATGCCAGATGCGCCAAAGGTCACTGCTGGAGAGCTTCCCGATGCTCCAGTTGAATCCCCTGAGGAGCGGGCAAAGGCGAGACGGCTGGCGAGAGCGGCAAGGGAGAAGAGTGAGGCCATACCAGCATGATCTCAGTTGCGATTTGGTGAGGCAGGCATCTTTTGTCGTTGAGCGAGGCGTTGGCGGCACTAGGAGAGCATCAATCCATGCGATATCTATGATACAATCGATCCGACTGTGAATATCAGAATTAAGTGAAAGATCGCGTCATCAGCTCCTCACTCAGAATTTGCCATCATCATACTCATTGAATCTGATCCAGGAGAAGAATGAGTCCACAAATTGTTCTGGTACACGCGAAAGCCAACATTGAAGCTCACTTGAGTCACCATGATCTAAGCCTGAGGCGTCAACTTTGCGCATGACTCACGCGCACACGCGTTGATCCACTCATGACTCAGCTAGTGCGCTTGCACTATAAGAAAGTCTCTTCTCTCCCCCACATCTCTCTTCCTTTCTTCTTCATCCGAGTGCAAGGGCATTACGCATATCAGTGAGGATTCGTCCGAGATTGCGTTTTTGCTAGTTGAAAACTATCAACTGACTGCTCCAGTTGGCTCCGGTCGGCTGGGAATTTTTGGCAAACCTACCTTCATCATCAGCAATGTTGTTGAGCTTTTCATCATGGCGGCGGTCGCTTTCGCGACTGGCGCATGGAGAAGAATATGCGCAACGCCGCCTGGTCCTCCCTCGTCGATGCGACACGAACTGCTGTCAAGCACTACTTGGGTCAGCCACTTTGCTGTCTGAAACCTGAAGGATTGCAACCGCTGTGGCTTCGCGGTCGGCCATGCCGCCACGTCAGTTGGTTCCCCTGACTTCTGTCTCTTTTATTGTTCAATGGTGCCTACATTTTCATCTGTGTTAACACCCACGACTATGGCTGGAACCGGCCGCGACGGCCTTCTTCCACGATGGCCCAGGACACTCCAAGTCATGCCGAACTCATTACAAAGATGTATCACGAGGCCACCATAGACGCAGCGAAGGACATCAGACTGCTCGATCTGTTGCCTGGGTCATGGGACAGCGAGCTGCAAGGCACGCTCCGAGCAGCCAATTTGCCCGAATCCGCTCGAGAGCGCTTCAAATTCAATGATACATTCAACGACTCATTAGAAGAGCTATCGAACCTGTCCGGCAACTCTGATCAAGTCTCTGGAGTTGAGAAAGCTAAATACGAGGCTCTGTCATACGTCTGGGGCAATATCACAAAAGGCAGGACCATTTGCATCAATCAGCATTATGTCTTGCCAATCACGGACAACCTTTTTGATGCGCTCCGCCGACTGCGATACAAGTATGCGATTCGGACATTGTGGGTGGACGCTTTGTGCATCCAGCAGTACAACACATCGGAGAGATCGCAGCAGGTAGCGAGAATGGGTGACATATACCATGGTGCAGAACTGGTGAATGTCTGGCTGGGGGAGTCCAGTCGAGCTACGAGTCGCCATCTGATGGGAATAATGCCGCGAGCGGCCCACGGCCCTCGCTCGAGCTTGCGGGCTGCACTGCTCTCTCCACTCATCTGGTGGGTTGATGGCAAGAAAAGCGACCTCATGTGGATATTTGAGCGACCGTTCACGTCAAAACATACGGAAGCGTATCACAGAGACGAGGCAAGTCGATGGCAAAATAGAACTTGGGTTGTCCAGGAGTATGCCTTAGCTCGAAAGGCAGCTATCTGCTTAGGCGCCGCGCGAGTAGAACTCGCAGGATATGGATCGCAAGTCCCCGCTAAACTGGACAAGTCTGCTCAACGCCTTGGCCTCCCTACAGACTATCTGAGGTCGCTAGATCGTAGGCTGACTGCATGCCTTGGGCTGCGGCGCCGCCGTCCTCTCTTTATGGCTGTCGAGATTCTCCAAGGCACTTCTGCTACGGATCCAAGAGACTTCATCTATGCTCTTCTGGGGCTCATTGACGAGACAGAAGCGATGTACATCGGTGTTGATTACAACCTAACTTACGAGGACGTGTGTGCCAAAGCAACTTATGCTGCGATCCGGGAGCATCCGGCCATACCCAATACGGACTCCAGTTCGGCAAGATCAGCGAAACCACATATGCTTGGCCGAGTCTGCTTCAGCTCGATTCGTCCCAGCTTGCTCCCCTCATGGGCGGTGGACTTCCGTAATGTGTGCGAATTCCCACCGATTGATGACTGGGATTTCGATGACCACGTTCCATCCTTGATAGTTAGTCTAGAAGACTCGTACCAACACCTTTGCTTGTTGGCCCAGGAGGTCGACACAATATGTAGTTTTGCGACACTACCGGACACCTGGGGGAAGGCCCGCCATGTCATCGTGGATGCAATGCCGCCAGGCTCCAGCGACCTACTAGGTGAGGCGATTCAAGGTCTGCGTGAAGTCAAGGCTGGAATGCCAGAGGAATGGGCTGCATTACTCTCAGTATTCGAAACGATGCTTGATAGCCAGCATCAGCTTGAAGGACTTCTAACACTTCCTGTTGCCCAGCAGAAATCAAATCTGGAAAAGCTGCAAAAGAAAATAATGATATTGGATTCTTCGTACCACACCGACCCCAATGGCTTCGGTTCTTCTTTCTCTTCTCCGATTAGATTTCTGCAGCAATCGCCACCTTCTCAACCGTTCCAAAATAAATTAGTCCGTCATTCTTTCGCCTTCTACAATTATGCTCGACATGCTTCCGGTCATGCGCTCCTCTTCACAACTCGCACTGGTCTCCGAGGCATTGCGCCCGCGACGCTTCAAGCAGGAGACATACTACTCGGATTCGAATTGTATTCTCATTCAAGGGTACTAGAGGATTCGGGTGCACGCACTATGATTATAGTCAGACCTTACGAACAGCACTTCATTTTTCGGGGTCTGACTCTGGTACATCTCCCCAAACAACGGCTTTCGGAAGAATTTCCCAAAGAGGGGGTTTATACTCTTTGCTGAATGAGCGAGGCACCAGAGTTCAGAGCGAAGGCAATGACCTCCGCAGACAACTGATGTACAAGGAATTGCCTAGCGCTAGCACGCGAGCTCCACCGCTCAGCCTCTTGCTGTTCATCGCGTGACAGTCATGACTACTGTCAGCGTTCCTGCCCAGTTCATGACCTCGAGGATTGTTGAGAGGATAGATGGTGAAAGAGTCGCCGTCTGGGAACGCGAAGTTGTCAAAGCTAAAAAGCTGGCCTCCCTGCCGTGAACTGTGGAATCTTGGCTGTGATCGCGTTGCATTAGAGAAGTGTCTCCAAATTGCACCGAGAACGAGGGAAAGGGAAGAGCGTACCTTTGATCCCTGAACACTGCTGCCACCCACACTGTCGCGTAGCCATTGAAGCCGTCATCAAGAGCAAGCCCAAGCTATATAATCTTCCGCCGCCTCTCTCGTGTCAGACAATATCTACACACGAGGAAAGCAATAGCCGTAGTCGCCGTCGATAGTGAAGAGAGAGCAGACACAACCTCCTTTTGGTTTGCTAATCGAAGACATGTTAGTATTTCTCGCCTCGTGCAATACCGCACAAGCTGGTCACCTACTGCAAGGGGTCTTTGTAGATGAAGTGATTAGGAGGAAGCCTGCCATCCCAAGCAGACCTGCACTCAGTCAAGCAGGCACTATCTCCCTCTCGTACGCAATATTCGCCAACAGATCCATCGTCGTTCTTGAGCCCGATGCACCCATAGTATCCTTTGTTCGTGCAATACGATACATTTTCTTGACAGCAACGTTTCTGTCCGAAATAGGCTCCGGAAACCAATCCAGGAAGTAGTAAAGCACTTGCGAAGAAGAGAACGCGTAGCATGTTGAGCGAAAGTATGCTGTTGGTAGTCGGAAACGCAGAGAGAATAGATGTCAGGAAATCTTCAATCAGAGACGGAGCGGCCTGTTCTTGTAGACCATCATCAAGCCTAGCGGGAATTCAGGCTGTGGGCCAGAAGCAGGACACCACTTCATCTTACTAGCGAGAGGAAAGCCATAGAGCAGAGCGCTTCATTGTCTCAGATCGGGATTCAACGGTATTCGACCACTAACGAACCCCAATCCGGGCCACACGACTAATCAATGCAAGAAACCGATGTTGATGCGGTCCAGCCACGAAAGGCTGCCCTTTACGGAGTGTGATGTCCAGGGCACTGTGAGATGTCAGCCTAGATTTGACCACAAGCAACCTCGCAGCTCTCAGTGGACGCTTTCGACTAATCGGTCGTTTTCGACTTTTAACGACATCCAAACAGGCACTTCTTAGCAAGTTCAGCTACAGGTTTGCAGAAATTGAATTTGCCTTCATCTAGAACTGTGCGACCGCCTCGAATTCGTGATCGTCCCAGGCCGCCGAGCAGAAATCGAACGCCGTGCAGGGCAGGGACCGCGAGGCCAGTGATCGTCTTGGACACGCTTGGAAGGGCTGTTGTGTCAAGACGTGTCTGAGTCTGCAAATACTGCAGATACGCAGAGTAGGCAAAAGCGCTAGAAGCGACTGCAGGCCTCGGCCTCAAGACATATCGCACGCGTCAAGAATTGGGCTGCGACCAGCGAGCATCAAAGCAGAGGCGTCCCACGCCGCTCCTCCTGTCGTCCAGGTCGGCATCCATGAACAGGTGTGATGTACCGTTCGGCTGACTTCAAAGAGAGCATGCGGAGAACAGGAGTCGTGAAGTTGGACAGCAGCGAGAGACAATTCCGATGATGGCAGTGCGATGCCATACGTGTATTGGCGGATGACTTGTGATGGTTGTGTCGACCCGTGAAAGGCGTGAAAGGCGTGGAAGGACATTCTTCGGCGCTTATGAGGTCACCATCGCGCGCGCATTTTGAGTTTGCATAGCAACGCGACCGACAACATCGCCGTTCTCCCACCATCACGCTCCCTTCCAGTCCGAATCAGCGAATGCGCAGTTGTATCGCAACGCGCACGAACGAGATCTCACCAACGGTCGACAACTGCCGCCACCCATGGACGCGCTCGACGAGAGGCAGGCGGCCACGCAGCGCGCGGCGAGCCGGTTGACATCCTACATCAAGTTCCCTGCATTGACGCTCGTCTCGCTGGGCTTGAGCGCCTTCCTCTACACCGTTGTCGCAGACTACACCGGGCCCGAACTCGCCTCCGTCAGTCGCAACCTCGAAGAGCGATGGCAGCTCTGGGCCGTCCTGGGCTGGAAGCTCGCTGAGCTGGTCGGCGCATGGTATCTGCGCTATGATTGTGAGTGGCCCGTCGCGCATGCGATTCAATACTGCACGCGACATATCGCTGACAGTGGACACACTAGACATGGACTTGGGCTGGTTGACTCTACTGAGCAATGTCCCTCACTACTTCCTTCTCAACACCTTCTATGGTGTCGACAACCTCGCCGCACTCATTCCCCTGGCCATCGACGCTGTCACCATTGCCATTCCATTCGCTCTCTTCCGCGGTCCTATCCACGCTCGGAATTCGAAGAAGCCTAGAACAGCGAATCAACTCGTGGCGCAAGATGTCGGGATCAACTGGACAATCGCTGCCTTCGCCGCAAGCTTGTACACCCTGGTCATCTATCTCAGCTACTCCACTTGGCTGACAGTATGGATGACTGTGCACTTCGACGGGCTGAAGACTCTCGAAAAAGCTCA
>JAASLG010000169.1:0-40549 GCA_013365235.1 Cercospora sesami
CTGGCTCGAATCCATAAGCGTGTTGCGACCATCAACGTTGCAATACCACATAGAATGGCAGCATATGGAGGCATCCAGTGTCGACGAGGGGGATCATCATAGTTTGGAGTTGGCCATTTGGCAATGTCGGCCGGTGTGAGGTTGATGATGTTCCCCGGCATTATGATGCCCCATCGAGACCATCTGCGGTCATCAATGGGAAGCGGAAGAGTTCAAGTCTGTCGGAGCGAGCAGCAACAAGGTAGTGAGTACCGGAGGATTAAAGAGTTCCTCGCGTGCATGCAGGTTTGCAAAGGACTACGCTATTTCGAGGTAGGCGCAATGCGAACGAGAAAGTATATGTCGATCCGTCGGTCTATACAGAGGTCTGAAGGGCGCGGTTCATGCCTTGGTCGTTCGTTGACTCGGCGTCGGCAGCAGGCAGGTCTGTTGCGCGCGCAATTCCAGCCGTTAACGAAAGGCGTTGGATCGAGTGGTGCTTATGCTAGTCGTCTCTTCACGTTTCATTGAAAGGCCGAGGTTGTTGCGTGCGTGATGCCGTGGATCAGGTTAGTTTGATGGTATCTTTGACTTTGAGAATCAAGTCTAGGTTGGGCCTTCTTTCTTCCATGTGGGCACGCATGTGAAAATGGGGAAATATGTGACCATCCCGCGGCTACACAACTGCTCCCCAGACGCCAAATGGACTGGGATGCTAATGCCAATACCATCCCTCATCCGTGCAGGTGCTGCAAACAAGACGAATCTCGTTTCTGCATGTTGCTCGTTTGAGGTTGAGTTAAGCGCCCGCTATTGGCGGCCTCGAGTCGGACGTGGACTGTAAGCGCAGCGAGGGCCGATGGATCGTCGGACTGCGCCCAAAATGGGAATAAAGTGGAACATGCGCCCCTTGGGTAGCAGGCGGAAGCATGTTTTTCAGACTGCCGCCCTGAGCCTCTTCTGCTCAATTTTCCAACACCCAGACGATGAAACGTGATTCGCACCGATTCGAGGCAGGTCAAACTTATCTCAAACGTCAAGACCCGGCTGCATGTCGTTCGCAGGAAGTGCATGCTGTAGCTGCAATTTGTATGAATGGCAAGATGTCTGGAAATGCGAACAAACTATTGCTTCGCGTCTTTTCGCTGCGATGGCGCGGACGTCAATAGAGAGAGACCTTGGGGAGACTATCGAAGTCTACCGTCCCCACACTCACGCAACCCCTGCATTCGGTGTGGCGTAATCTGTTTCCACCCGTGGCAGAAGTGGCGCCGATCACTTGTCGAAAACCAGCGTGTATCTCGCACCGTCAAGTACACGACATGCGACATGCCTTCGCTCCTTCTACGGGCATCATGAATCATTGGCATCACAAGCAAATGCCTCCATTGGCAATCGCATTCGCCGTCGAGGCACATTACCCAGGTAGCTGGAATCAAGCATTGTAAGGGCCCGCTTCTGCACACACATGGCACTGTAATCTCGATCTTGCTTTCCGTTCAGGACAGGTAAGGCCGGCCAAGTTGAAATCGACCAGTCCCCTCCGCGTTCCAGTGCTGGACACGAACCAGTTGACAGAGCCCTTGTCTGAGATCTGGCAAGATCCGATGAGTTGCATTCGCTCGGAGCATTCTCGACGAAACTGCTGAAATTTCCCTGGGGATTGCTGTACGTGGAAGATCGGGCCATCGGCGCAGACTGATGAAGCTGGTAACCCAATTCCATGTCCAAGACGCTTTCGGAGTTTGCTCGCCCTCTTCTTACCCGCCGCTGCGCACCTACCTGCGATTGAGCTCGCCGAATTTGGTGAGAGTTGGCGAGACGTGACGCAGAGGACGAAGATACATGCCCGTGTCTCCCATATCGCTAGCTTCTGTGTGAGTGTCAGTATGATCCGCTGCTACCGAAACCTCGCAGAGATGGCGAGCCTCGTTGGCAGACCACGCACAGCAACAACGAGAGCTCGCACGAGACAGGAGACACGAGTGAGAAACGTCACTTCGGACGAGCCGATGACTCGTATCACCTTTGTATCCCTGCGGACTGCGTTACTCATGGAAGTCTAGGATGGCAGGACATTTTCGCATCACCAGGCTTGTCGTGGGTAGCTTTGCAGCTGAACGGCAGGCCAGGTATGTTTGGGGTGTGCGCAGCTAGGAAATCTCCTCAGCGCAAGATGATCGATATCAGTGGCGAGTGCCCAGACTTGATGAGGTCTGTTTCAGTGCTTCCTGTCGCATTCTCGAAAGTTTCCACACACGCCACGCTTCTCATCAAGCGCTCGAGGTCGTTGTGCATGTTGTACAGCAGCGTTGATACATTCGTAAGCATGGCAATGATGGTTGACGAGAGGGGCAAAGCGAAGAATAATGGGTTTGATGGAAGGCGGGAATGAATGGGGCATGCGCACGGACTTTTTGGCGGCAACGTCGCTTCCTCATTCGTTGCACAAAGCACATGTCAGTGAGCTAGTGGTGGGATGATGTCGACACGGCTGCTTGTCGTTTTCACAACTCGCATCTCCACGCTGCACACTCACAGCTTTCGAGCGCCATATCACAAACTCCAAGTTGATCTGATTGGTCGCGGCGGTGACGTGCATTCAAGGCGCGGGATCTCGCAGGTGTGCAACCTTAAGTTCCTCCAACAAGTTCGGCGCAAGTCCATGGTGCAACTCTCCCTACCGTCGACCCAGTAGAGGAAGTGCAGGCCACATACGACCCCATACGTGGAAGTTAGCTAACTTGTAGCTGCACCGATCGCCCACCATGTCCATCAAGTAAGTCTCTACGCCTCTCCTGGTCACGTCGGGCGTGCACTTTAGGCTGCAGGCCACCAAGAGCTATGCCTACAGAGCATCGACCTTCGAAGAGACAAGCTGTTAACAAATATGTTCGCAGCTGGGTGATGACCTCGACTGATCCCAATAAACCATTCACACCTCTGCCCGGCGAACAGCTCGTCCACACAACACCGAAACGTGTCCAGCTGTCGATCGAAACGCCGAAACACTACCCTGGAAAGCAGCAAAAGCCATACTCCCTCACACATTCGAATGGACAAATATTCCTCACAAACTCGAGGGTGATATACCTGCCCGACAAGCCGACGGCCGACTTCAAGAGCTTCGCAAGCCCGATCCTCAGCCTCCATGACTCCCACGTCACGATGCCTTGGTTTGGTGCGAATGGATGGCAGGCATTAGTACAGCCCGTCCCTGGTGGAGGCATACCTATACCCAGCACGGGAGTTTTGGAGCTCAACTTGAAATTCAACGACAACGGCGCGTTCGATTTCCACACACATTACGAGCGAATGCGGGAGCGGTTACAGCAGGCCGCGGAAACGCAACGAGAGAGTGGAGGCGCGGGGACGTCCAGATCGGCAATGAACGGAGGAGTCGATGTCTCAACAGTCCCGCTTGAGGACCTCCCAGCATATTCAGAACAAAGCGATGCTCCACTTATGGCGCCCACGGCGATGGGGATCGCGCAAAGTCCTGTGTTGCAGCAACAGCGAGACAGTGGAGTGCAAATGGGCCATGGAAGCGATACGAACCCCCCGAATGAGCCGCCGCCGGGTTATGAGGAGGCGCAGATGGCGACATTGCGTGACGAGGCTGAGTGGGCTGCGGAGCGAGAAAGCAGGTCATGATGGGAGTGCATGGTGGAGGACATGACGGGCATACGAACGGCAGTAACGACTTGGAGCTGATGAAATATGTATTGGTAAGATGATGATTTTGGTCCAGCGTTCAGCAACAAGCGGTAGATCTTGGTATCTGCAATATGTGTGAGACACGGCAGCCTGTGCCGAAGCATTAGTTGGGGTTGGCATATGGAGAGATGTATTCAGGCGTGCTCTCAAATCAGTGAGCCAGCAAGTAAAAGGCACGAGTAGGTGATGGCGAGGATTCATGTGTGCCGCTTCATGTGAAAACCATGTGTCGTACCAAAGACGAGAAATGTCGGAAGGGGACGAGAAGGGCTGCAGATGCTGCCGCTGCTCGGGGAACGACAGGCTCGAGGGCCGAGGACAGCTTGAGAAGACGTCGCGCTGACCCGTCGCATCGCGCGTGTGCTTGTGCGCATATGTCCTCGTGGAAAAGAGCGCGTCAGGCGGAATAGAAGTGTAGAGTACATGTAGTTGTCAGGTGTTGTTGTCGGGGTTGAGGTGAAACGGACGGCCCACGCGATCAAAGTCGGCCTCGACATCATAGTTGGCGCTACGCTATTCCACTCCTACAGGTGCTGTCTGCACAGATCCCATCCGACCTCCACCACCACTCTGCCACTTTGCACGCACCGACCGCCCGCTCGCACGCTCCATCGCCGAGAGCATTGGCAGGTCCCGGTCTCCGCAACAGCAGAAGCAATCACCACTCACCCACCAACCGTGACACAGCAGCTGCGGCAGTAGCGACGGCGCCGGCTGCAGCAGTCCACGGCTTGATCCTACCTACCCCCTCCGCCGTGCACTCCCACTCGCGCCGGTAGACGCATGATATCCACCGCCGTCCCCCGCTGCACCGACCCTGCTGCGCACACACATCGCACCGTCCCTGCGCCGTGCTCGACCGCCAGCACGGCGTCTCATAGCGCGCAGCCATGTTTTGGCGCTTTGGCGGATATGCCAACATAAGCACCATTGACACCATCCTCGACAAGCAAGATGTCACCCTCGAGGAACTGCTGGACGAGAGCGACTTGATCCAAGAGCTGAAGCAGCAGAATAGCAAGCTGATTGAGTTTCTGCGGGACGAAGAACGCCTCAAGAAGCTGCTCGCCTATGTGATCGCGGAGCCCAAGTCGGAGGAAAATGCAGAAGCCACGGGCGACCAGAAAGAGGCTACGCCCGGCACGCCCAAGTCTCCAGGCGAGGAGGAGAAGAGTTCGGGCATATCCTTCTTTAAAGGAAAGAACAGAGCGCGATCAAAGTCCGTGAACAAAACGGGCGCCGACGGCGAGACGGAGCAGGAAAAGAAGGAAGCACAGCGGAAAAAGTATGCCTATGTCGCGTGCGAGGTGCTGTCTTCCGAGGTCTGGTCTATCAGTGAAGCCTTGTTGGAGCAGCGTGATCATCTGCGCGAATTTTGGCAGTACGTGAAGCGTCCTGCGCCCTTGGACCCCCTACAGGCCGGCTACTTCACCAAGGTCAACGAAGCGCTGCTGGACAAGAAGACGGAGGAAATGCTCGACTTTTTCAAAAATCTCGAGGGCATTGTTCCTTCAATGCTGCAGCACGTGGACTGCCCCATGGTAATGGATTTGTTGCTCAAAATAATCTCACTGGAGAAACACGAGGGCGGGCAGGGAATTGTGGACTGGCTACAGCAGCAGAACCTAATTCCCCTTCTACTTGGGTATCTCTCAGACCAGCATAATGGTGCGACTCAGACCTCTGCGGGCGACTTCCTGAAAGCGATCATCACAATATCTGCGAATGCCACGACGCAGGATCAGTCCGTCATCGGCCCGAACGAGCTCACGCGGCAATTGGTGTCCGAGCCATGTATCCAGACGCTGATTGACGGCATGCTGAAGGGCGGGAACCCGTTGACAGTGGGTGTCGGCATTGTGATTGAAGTCATTCGGAAGAACAACTCGGACTACGATTTGGACAATCAAGTGGGACCAGAGCCGAAGACATCAGATCCTATCTATCTCGGCACTCTTCTTCGCAAGTTCGCGACCCATGTACCGGACTTCATGCATTTGATTCGGTCGCCCAATGCCCAGAAACCAGAGCTCAAGGCTGCGTTCGGACGGAAAATTCAACCCCTGGGCTTCGATCGGTTCAAGACGTGCGAACTCATGGCTGAGTTGCTTCATTGCAGCAATATGGGCCTACTGAACGAACGCGGCGCCGAAGACGAAGTTTCAAAGCGGGACGCGGAGCGCAACAGGCTCAAGGCAGAAGGCAAGCTTGCCACTCCGCGTGTACGCCAGAGTCCTACGCCAGACATGTCTCATGACGAGTTCGGCAGCAGCGTCGATTCTCACGGGTTTCATCATGCGGAACGGCCTAGCGACGATGATCTTGATGAGAAACCAGAGGAAATCCGAAAGCTGGAAGTGCAGAATGCCTCAGACGAGGACGGATTTGAAAAAGTCAATGCGCCCTCGGAAGACTTCCCTGACGAGGTCACATTCGACGACTTGAGCGAAAAGATCGATGACACGACTCACAATGATCTACCAAAGCTGGAGAAGGTGGTGAAGCGCGACCCCTCTGATCCTCAAAACCAGTCACCTCAGTCGCCCATGAGCCCCAGCGCCATCCCCCAGCCGCTATCGCCTAAGAAGAACGCCGCATCGCCTCCCAAGCAACCACCGCCCCACTTTGATCCTCCTCCCACGCACTCTGTGGACTCACCAACGACTGCAGAGGCGACGGATCGACTCAACAACCTCGATGTGGACGAAGATACCGTAATGTCCGAATTTGGCGAGGAGCCAGAAGAGGACAAGGGTAAGCAGAACGCGCGCCAACTGTATCAGCAGTTCCTATCAGAGCAATCACTGAGTATGCCTTCAGATGACGGCCCTTCAGAACTCGAGCGAGAGCTGGCTCGTGCAGCCGAGAAGCCCGCGCCACTTTTTGCTAACAAAACACCAGCCGCAAGTCAGAGTGAGCCCACATCATCTAGCAGTGAAAGCTCACAAGACATCGAGCAAAGCACGGCGACCTTGCATGCAAGAGCGCCGAGCACGTTATCAAACGGCGAACGCGCGCCCTATGATACCGAGCTTGATGGCAGCCCCGTTGTGGGCGATTTGCTCAAAATCAAATTCGTGGAGCACCAGGTCGTGCCAACCATACTTGTGAGTCCCCCACCAATCCTCCCGACTGATGGGGTTTCTTTGCAGCAAACTTATTCCACGATTCTAGGATTTCTTTTTCCGTTTTCCGTGGAACAACTTTTTGCATAACGTGGTATATGATGTTGTACAACAAGTCTTCAACGGCACGCTGGACCGCGGTTACAACCGAACTTTGGCATTCGACCTTTTTTCTCCAGCTCGAGGACCAGATGGCAAGACCGCAGAGGAGATTGGACTTGCATCCGGCAAAGACATCACAGACCGCATCCTAGATGGGCAGGCCGCCTCGGACGAATCGCAGAAGCATAAGGGCATGCGACTGGGATATATGGGCCACCTGACATTGATAGCCGAGGAAGTTTGTAAGTTCGGCAATAAGATTGGAACAGAGGAATTAGACCCGGCCATCACAGAGCGTGTCAGCAGAGAGCCTTGGGTCGTGTACGTGGAAGGCACGCTTGCGGAAACGCGAGACAAGGACAATGCAGTCCTTGGTGGAGTGCGACCGGAGAACGCGATAGGAATTCGGTCAATGGGCATGGGTGGAGGCGGACTCTCCGGCGGCTTTTCATCGAACACGCAGAATACACTTGCCAATGCAGGACTCGGCGGCAACAGTAGCATGACTCCACAGGACAGTCTGGCGTTACAGGAAGGCTCGGTCGGACAGAGCTTCGAGATCAATTCCGGAACCATGCTCTCTGGATTTGGCGACGGCGATGAAGATGAAGAGATGGAAGACGAAGCCATCGTTCGGGAGAGAGAAAGACAGAGGGCATTTGCGGAGGATGAACAGGTCGGTGAACTTTCGTTTGACGTTGACATGGACTACCGATGACCCCCACCGCGCGCGATCACTTCTCCCGCACATACCCTTTTGCATATTTTCAATCCTCCTATCGAGTGTACAGATGGACGAGCATAGCGAATGGAAGGACATTTAAGAGATACGATGAATGGCTTGCTGGCTGCTGTACCACAACGAACAGGCTGTACGACTATTCCACACACAGACACTCAGAACTTCGCAACCTGTTCCCCGCACCAGAACCAGTCTACAAAATACACGTCGGCAGCAAGACCGAAGCAAGCCAAGACAATGCATGTACAGTTGTCCAGAAGAGCCGGAATCCGAAGCGGATGCAGATTGATGCTTCGAGATGGTGGCTGTTTTTGGGTTCAAATGACACCTGCGGTCCGATCCTTCGTAAAACAATTTCGACGGTCTTTTGGAGCCGGACGTCACGCGACAGCCACACTAGCTTCGCTTTGATGCCGTATCCATGACCGTTATACTACTGCGAGGCAGGGTGGTTGGTCATTGGTGGTCTTGCTTCTCTTTTGCCTGAATTGGGCATGCATGAATCCGTGCTTTCTCGTTGCCCTGTTCCTTTTGATCCTCCAGCACCTTGCACACACACACACACACACGCACACACCTACCCTTGGCACATGCACCTGCACATGCACACGCCCCGACACTGCACCACACTGCACTGCATTACACTACGCTGGCATGATCAGATGTGAGGTGCGATTCACCTTCGCAAGCATCATGAACTGACAATTCTTTCCCTCGTATAGGACACACCATCACCAGATTCCAACAAGACTTCCACCGGCACAGTCCAACCCCTCAATATCCCACCTTCACGAGCCCGACGCACCCTCGCCGCCCGCTTAGCGCAAAAGAACCAAGACAAAACTCTCGACAACGACCCCGACGCAGCAGACGCCTCCGCTGTCGAAATCGCTTCTGCCCTCCCGGAAGAACCCCTCGAACTTTCAAACTCACCGGAACAAAGCGACAGCACTAAAGGTCTCGACGGCCTACAAATCACAGGCCTCCGAACAGTCTCCGGAGCAGGCCACGTCTCTCGTGCGAGCGGGAGTAAATTCTCTGGACTCTTCAGTAGCAGTGATTCCGATTCCGACAACGATTCCGACGACGACGATTCGAGTATCGATGAAGATGACGCGGGGAGAGATCATACGTTAACGAGAGATGGAGGGGATTACGATGATCCTGGATCTTCGGGTCCTTCGCCTTCGAACTCGAGTCGACAGCTGACTTCTTCAACTAAACGTCGTTCTTCGAAACGGGAACGAAGACCTAGCACGACGGAAGCGCAAGTGAGAAAACCTTTGGATGATGATTCCGACGATGATGATGATTCCGAGGATGTGAACTTGGATTTGGAACTTGGGGATTTACCGGAGTCGATTGAGAGGAAATTGGTGTTGGATTCGGCGGCGAACAGTGGGGCTTCGCCTTTTGGGGATCCGCCTAGGGGATTGCATGATGATGATGATGATGACGACGACGACGACGACGACGATGACGATGATAGTTCGGAGGATGATTTGGTGGAGATTCGGCCTAGGAGGACGAGTTAGGGACTTGGAGAAAATTCTTTGGCTACGAATGGGAGGGGGTTGATGGGGAAGAGGTCTTTTGAGAATCCGAGGTTGGATTTCTAGATGGGATGATTCCTTGTTGCTGGCAGTCGCACCGGCTTGCAGTAGAGATGTAGCTTGGCGGTCGTGGCGGGAGTATGTTGTTGATTAGGAACGACGGATACAACGACTTGATTGGGGAAGATTGGGAGGGCTGGCTTTGGATTTTTCTGGTACAGCGAGTGGAGGGGTCACTTCGATTGGAACTGCAAGAAACAGCAATGGCAAGCAGGCAGGCAAGTAAAGCCAGTCAGCTACTACAGGATCGGAAAGGTATGGTTGGTCTTGCGTGAAGATTATGAAGCATCGGTATTGGCGCGGCGACTCTGGTTTCGAATAAGGTGGCGTTATACAGGACAAATTTCTGATATTGGCCGACACTCTCAGGTGTCAAGAAGGCTTCAAGATAGAGAATTGAGAACAGATTCAACTTTGGAAAAGTGCTGGTCGTCGAGTGCAATTTTGTCCGGCGCAACGTTTCTCAACGTTCCGCCGACCTCAAATGTTGAAAGGGGAATCTGCTCTAAAGTTTGTGCAGGTTTTAGCTGCAGCAATGCCATTTTGGGCGTCATCGTTTATTCGGCCGTTTCTCATCCGTTGTCATAAGATAGCAGAAGTTTTATATCGCTGGTGCCTGCCAAGCTTCTCGTCGGATCTTCATCAGATTGCTCTGTTTGTGCGGGAAGGAGATTTCCCGCTCTTTATAGAACCCTACATCTTCGAGGTATTTTCGGATTCTTTGAGGGTGTTAGTGTAACTGCAGAAATATCAGAAAGGGCGACTTACTTCTCGTTGTCGACTCTTGGCTCCAACATGACGGTGTTGGTCCTCGAGTCGGCCAACCAGCAGTGATGAACCAGAGCGGTGATCCAGACCTTGAATCGATGCTGGCCACGGAATTCTTGTTCGCCGACAAGGACATGCAAGCCTCGATCGAAATCGTCAGCGGCGCCGCCGAGGTAGTTGGCAAGCTTGTCTTCTTTCACCCAGTATATTTCGAAATATCCAAATGGTTTCCCGTCGAAGCAGCCGATCACGGGTATGGAGTGCTTCGATGTAAGACCGGCTTTCAAGAATTCTTCTTGATGCGATATGGGGCCCTCTTCGCCCCAGCTGTGCGCCACACGCGGATCGTTCATCCACTTGTGTAGGAGCTCAACATCGGTCATGCTCGTCGTCTCACGAGGCTCGGTTGGGTTCGCTCCTGTGGTGTTGATTGTAGGGATGGCAGGGTCAGAGTGGGCGCTGTGGTGCCGCAGAATGTCTCGCCCTGATGTAAGTGAACCTTCGGGTCCTGCTTGAGAAAAGGGTCCAGAGTAGGTGATTGGGCGTTTGCTTAGTGAGGCGACACGGAAGGTAAGGTACTGACCCAGGCTGGGAATATATCGAATATAGAATGTCTCGCCTTGCCGAGGTGGTTTGGGGCGGATAGGATGCCTGCAGTTGTTCGTGAAGCCGTATTGCAGTGGGGCGGGTGGGTAGTATGTTGGCAAGTGCGACGAAGAGTGGAACGGTCCCGGTGGCGTGCCTGCGCGATTGATTAACGTCGACTGCGATGCTGCCATGTCGCGTAAATGAGTGCCACCTTCTGCGTCGTGAGTCCTGGCGCCTCTGTTTGGACTAGATGGCCTACTTCCAGCAGGGCTGAGAGACGGATACGGAGAGTTGGTCTGCATTGGCGTAAGGGTAAAGAGATATATCCTCGGGTCCATCTGCCAGAAGCTCCTCCGTGACACGAACATTTTGGTCCAGCCCTCAGTGGGATTGCTCAGACCGTCTGCTGGGTCAAGGCCGACTGAAGAGTCTTCAGAAGCAATGAGGCCCATTCTCTCGAGTTTTGGAAGGAGGTGTCTGCTCTTGAAAATGCCCTCTTTATTGATGTATATTCTCCATTCGCCCTTGGGCTTGCCAGCATTGGGAGTCTTCTCTGACGCAGAGGTGGTCAATTGCGGCTCAGGCTCTTTCTGGTGGAAATACCAATACAAGGTCGCCCACAGCATCATGGCGATCTGTCGTGTGGGACTCGTTGGGGGCTTGAACTCAGTCGAGGCGGGATTCGAAATCGAGGATATGTATAGATGATCATTTTTCAAGCTGGGCTGCTTGTAACGATATGTTCCCTGCTTCTTCTGCGGCTGCGCATCTGGGTCGGTGGTCCCATCTGGGTTGCGCTGCCCTTCGCCGTCGTCCTTGTCATCCTCGCAGTTCAGGATAATGGTCCAGCCGGGAGGGAAGACGTTGTGGTGGTGACTTAAGTCATTCGACTTGAAGTACAGCCCACCAAAGACGGGAGTCACATTCAATGTCTGGCCGTTGGGAAGATGGACCTGGTGGGGCGCCATGGTATTTTGTGAAGTTCCTTACTGCATATGCTTTCGAAGACGAACACCAATTTATATGTGCAACGCAGAGTGGAGCAGATGCGTGATCACGGTCTTCGCTGGCAGTAGTCGTGAGTCGTTTTTCCCCCTCCTTGCTAGTTGCTCGACGGTGGTGGTGATGGCGCTTTCGGGCCGTATGGTGCAGTCCGACGTTCGGCCCAATGGCTGGCGAACTGCTTGGCCGCGCGCATCAACAGGCTGGTGAGGTGTGAACACGCGTGAGGGAGCGTGACATGTGCAGGTGGGTGTGGTGTGTCGTCAGTCGTGTGAGGCTCGCGATAGCCGAGCAGCAGCAGTCTCGCGTATCAACATCCCACCTACTGATTTGGGCGACGGGCACAACGCCTCAGGAGGCTCGTTCCGCCGCTGCACAATCAAACCAATTCGATAGTCGAGCATTGCGCAACGGTCGAGACTGCTCCTGAATCGTGATATTGCGCGAGGCCTGGGAGATGCTGTCTCGATGCGATGCGCACGCGACGGCCGACGAGGCTCATTATTGCCATGTCGAGGAGCAGGTCGAGGATGCAGAGCGAGTGGATGTACTGTTATGTGCACGACTCACGCACGACTGCAATAATGCATGAGCGTCGGTAGGGGGTCGCTGTCAAATGGAGCCCGCTTGCCCCAAAACGTGGTCCTGCGCAGCCACTGGCGCCGTGCGCGCCCGCATTATGCTGCTTCAAGAATAGCACTACGATGTTGAAATGATCGCCCATTCTTCCACAGCCCTGTCACCACCTCGCGACTGCTGATCTGCCCGGCCTGACCGTATGCACTAATATCCAACACCGCCGCCTGCATTACCACCATACTCGCGCGAGTTTGCTGGCCGGAGAGCACCGATCGAGACCGAACGAGCGAGCGAACGAACGAAGCGGCATTGTTTCCCACCTCACGCCATACCTCCACACGAGACGTGATTCCTCGAGCCACGGGACATCACGATGCTGCTGCACTGGCAATTTGCTTGACCACGCCGTCACACTGAAGAGGTGTCGCCTCGCAACCTGGTCCTGGCCGCCGTCCGTACCCTGCCTCTGCATGCTCCCGATCCAGCCTGCAGACATAATCTACATACGACGCCCATACCCTGCGCCACGCCCTGCTGCGGCCGAGTAGCACAAGTCGGAGCGCGCCTGCGCGGCAGGACTGTGGCATAGAGGATGTTTGGAGGCAGAGCGCGCGAACCGCATCCGCGGTCTCCCTCGACTTCTACCAATGCTGCTCCCACTTCACCTCTCCCGCCGAGACCGACCACCAGCGAAGCGCCCATTTCTCCGTTGCAGATGACCTTCGATTTTGAGCTCCCAAACAGCTCTCACGCCTCCGATCTGGCCTCGTCCTTCTCGCCCGTCAGCCCCGAGAGCGCGCCCAAATCCCCGCCGCTCAGCGATGGCCGCAATGCTCGCCCGCCTTCAGCGCGGAAACCGCACGGCGGCCTGCAGCTGATGCCTCATATCCCAGCTACAGCCGTGAGGAGTAATAGTAATAGTGCGCGTCGTATCATGGCAGGAGAGGCGCGAGAGACGGGCTGGAACGCTGGCGATAGCCTGGGCAGGCCAGGAGGTACGGCGTCCAGTCCAGGCGCTGCAGGAGGGAGCGGAACGGGTGCAACAACGATGCTCACGAGGACCAAGAGCGTGCTGAGCGCTCGTTTGAGCTCCAATTTCGAGCCAACCATTTCAATGGACTATGAGCAGGAGCCCATGCCTCTGTCGCGCACCCCGCTCTCGGATACGCAGGACGAACGGCCTAAGACTGCACATGGCAATGGCGTCGGCTTCAAGATGGAGGCTTCGTTGTTCCCTCAGCGCGCCGAACTACCGTATGTGCCTCAGACGCCACCTGCTACCATGCCATCGATGAATCGCTCGTTCATTGACAGCCGCGATAAGCCCTACAGCCAACCACCCCGGCCTTTCACATTGCAAAGCAACCACAGCTCGCCCAATCTGAGCCCTAATGCGAAGACCAAGGTATCGACGATAAGCGGTCCTACGCCCATCTATAGCAATAGGATGATCAGTCCTCAGGTCAGTACGCAGAATTTGAGCCAACAATCGAATTACAGTGGCTCTACAGCTCGTCCGAGTACCCGCGCGTCCAGCAAAACCGTCATAACTGGTGGCCCGTCAACGACGATAGGAACTCCGTACGCGGCCACGGCAGACTCATTTCCCTTGCCCCAGCACGTCAAGACGCGTCCCAAGACTGCCGGCGTCATCTCCAGTGTCGCAGGGGTGACCGTACCCACTCACCACACGTCATCCATCAAACCAACTTCCAAGTCCTCCAAGTCAGAGTCGAGAAAGTCCGAGGTACCGAAGAAGAAAGGCCGTTTACTGAATCCGATCTTCTTGCTGCAGCGCAGGCGAAGCTCGCAGGACCCCGACGCTGTAGAGGCGGAAAGAGCGACTCGCGAAGCCCAGGCCCAGGCCCTAGCGAGACAGAAGCATGTCTTGGCCTCTGGTGTCAACATCCCGCCTCCAGATTTTGACCCACGAATCCGAGGCAAAGTCGTTCACGACTTCAGCGCGCCACGAGAGAAGCGGAACACCTTTGACGAGGCGAATGGCCTCCAATCACTAAATATACAGTCGAGCCCGTACCCTGAGCAGCCTATGTCTCCAAGCTTTCCTCCGCGCCATGCGTCACTGGTGAATAGAGGCACCAGAGATGCGCAACGACGTAGTACTCATACTCCGGTGTTTAGAGAAAACCTGGACGAGAATCCCGAAACGTCGAAGCGGATCAGCTCGATACAGGCTGAGAATTTGGAAAACAAGGAGTTTTTACAACGAGCCTCCAAGCACTCGCATGCTACAGCGCAGTCTCAAGAAAGTGCCGTGCTGCCTCCTTTTGCTCGTCGGAGCCAGATGCTAGACCCGATGCAAGCTAGTCACTTTCGAGATGACGATTCGAATCGTTCGAGCGATCCAACAGGCCAGCTAGCCCGCACTTCATCGTCAACAGACGTTGGCGAGATCAGTCCCGTGACAGCCCATAGCAGCGGGCACGACCCCATCAGTCCCATTTCCGACGACCCAACTAGTCCACTCGGGTCGAGGCCTGTCTCACATTTGAACACGTCGCTTGTACAGGGCTCGCACGCAAGTGAGAACAGAAGCCCTGGCGTGGAACCCCAGCATGGGCCCAGCAACGAAAAAACATCACGGCCATATTCTACTGGATTCGCGCCTCCGCAATTTGATACCATCACCGAGGCCAGCGTTGACAATTCTCCCATCGAGCCAGCCCCGCGGCAAGCACCCACGCAAGAACCCAAGTACCTTGCGCATGGACTTTCAATCAAAGAAACGGCAAGTGCAGCACCGCCCGAGAGTTCAGATCCCACGTCGACTGGTGTTGCAACAGAAGCCAGCGTTGGCGATCCAACCGGCCATGCGCCGCGCACATCTCCGGACGATACCGGGACCTCTCCACAAGGCACGCCTTTGAAGTTTGTCGAGAAACGAAAATCTGCTGTCGGCCATTCTCGCAAGAGCTCGACGCTGCCTAGAAAGCACGCGAGCAATGCATCGAGATTCTCGTTCCAATTCGGCGAAAGCGCAGCTGAAGAGCAAGCGCTAGAGGAGAAGCACCGCAAAATTGCTTCCCGGGAGATCACCCACACGGTCGTTCGGGGGAACAGTCCGGACGAAGATGATGAGGACTTCTTCGACGAAGACGCAATGGACGATATGGATGAGCTCGAAATGCAAGCTTCTTCAGACGACGTCCCATACACGGCGTTGCAACCTCCATCGAAGCCTGGCGATGGCAGCATCTCGAATGCAGGCACCTCACAAAGCTCGCTGTACCTTCAGCAAGCTCGCCAGGTATTACGCCAGCCGGAAAGTGATGATGGTTCGATATATGATGATGACGAGATGCCCCAAGTCACTGACGAAAGGGACATTCCATACGCAGACCATCCTGCGTTTCGAGCGCACGATGCAATGGTAGATTCTCGACATACTTCGATGGCAGTTGACGGGTATTGGCGTGACAGCACGATTGACTCGTACATGCGAGACTCGTACTATCCACAGGGTAATGGATCCCGAACGACGCTCAATACGACGTCTGGTCAATACGGAGGGTACGCGCAAGACTACTTGAGCGCCATTGATCGAGACAGTCAGCGATTCTCCCGACCATACTCGACTCTCAACGTCCCAGGTCAAACTTCAAAGCATCAATCGACCACCTTGTTGCCGAAGCCTACATTACCTCATCGGGACAGCGGGAACAGTGAGCGGAATCGTGCTGTGAGCGGCTTCAGTTTTAGCACAATTGGCGCGACACCAACCTCGGAGCGAGCAGATCCAATGGGCGACGATACTCAGCATAGTCGAGGTGCCAGCTCCGCGGGTGATGCTGCAGAGCGTATCGACACTGTGCACCCACGGTCAAATCCCAACTTGCAAGATCAGCCCAACTACTCCGCATCGGATCCTGCTGGTCGGCCCGATGGAAGTCCACATGCCGCAACCTCCAGCAATGCATCCATGGATCTGCGTTCCCAGAGAAAGTCACAGATTGACGGAACGCCGAACGCTACGCCACTTAGCTCGGCAGCCGATGGGGCTTGGAGTACAAGTGCGGGAAGTTTTGACAACAACAGAGACACGACCTCGTCGCACACGCATCGCAACGAGTCGACTAGCACAGTCAGCTTTGCTTCGCCATCCAGGAGCGCGCTCAGCAAGCAGTCACAGCGAAGTGATCGAAGTTCGGAAGACTTTGCGCGAGGTGGGCCCGATGACGGGACAAGTCCGACCACGCCTCGCGATGGCCATGTTGACCACATCGGATTCGCTTCGATGGTTCCACCAACAAGCAAGGAAGGGTATGACGCGCAAGCGAATCGTAAGAGCAACACCATGCTTCCAGTGCCCACTGGACTTGGGTTAAGCACTTCTACGGACTTCGATTTTGGTCATCAATTGTCCGGCATGCCTCTGGACGCCACGATCGTCGACGCCAGCGACTCTGAAGATGAGCTTGCAGCCAATCATCCCGATTATGGTCAAACGAGAAACTTCAAACAGGCAGCAGATAAGCATCCAACCAACGTCACACAAGAGACGAGTCTGCAACAGCCACGCGCTACTGTTGCTTCGCAGACAGATTCCAAGCAAGTGGCACCAACGCTTCCATCAGCGCACACCAGCCCGAAAAGTCCGACCGAGTCAGCACGGGAGAAGTTCCGCCAGCACCTACACGATCGCATTGATAGTTCAGCCTCTATCAATAGCCGGCGACTTGCTAGTACATCCACCGCATCAGATGGCAATAGCATGCCTACATTGCCATCCGCCAGCAGAAACGGAATTAATCACTTTCCCGTGAAGTCTTCGCCAAAGACAGATGGACGCAAGCACGAAACAGCTTATGATAACAATCAAGACGACATGTACTTCGATGATGGCAATATCGGTGTCGACTTTGGCGAGCCAATACCCACAGAGGGAGGATTTAATGAGGACGCATTCGATGACGACAATTTCCTGTACCGACCGAATGCTGCTGTGAATGCTCCACAAGGTTATGCCCACAGGAAACAGCCCAGCAATCTTTCATACCACAGCAATGGCAGCGATGGTCCGTATCCTGCTTTCGCAATGTCCGAGACCCAGAAGGCGTTGGCACGGTCCTCGCAGCTGATGGCGGAAGATTTGCCTATTCCAGCACCCGTCGACCCCAAGTATATACCGCAGAGGAACCCTTCTGAAGATGCCAGAAGGCTAGGCCTTAGCGATCGCGCCCCTCCCGCGCCAATATCGGAAAGCGACCCAGAGGCTGTAATGCACTTGCAAGACAGTCTGCAGAAATATCACGCAGCGTTGGCCGCCGCAGCAAATCGCGCTGCTGCTGAAGGGAGGTTTGTTCGCCAGCCAAGCATTGCTTCGACGGTCGGGAGCTCTTTCGATCCACGTGAGGTCGCGATGCCTCGACTCGCCATTGATACCCACAATGTGCGTGACGATGCGAGCATGTACTCGCAGAGCGCAGACTTAAGCGATAGCCACTTGCCACGCTCCAACGCCAACGCCAACGGCGGTCCAAATGGCGTCGAAGCCCAACGCGATTCGTTGTCCAACGGAAAAGCACATCCTCCACGAATCGGCAGCTTCGACTTCGGTTTCACAGATCCCGGCATAAGCGACTTTGGCGACTTTGGCGACTACGATGACGACGACGACCTGGTGGCAGCCGCCAATGCCGAAGTACTGGCATCCGACGATGAAGGCTTCTATGGGCAAGAGTTTCAGTTCTACGGTCGGCCTCGCGCCAACTCCAATGAAATGCAACCTGTTATCGGTGGCTATTTTGGTCCGGACGGAGATGATGGCCTGCAACGGAACAAGAGCTTGAGAGAGCCCAACCTCACTCCAATCACAGAGCGATCAGAATTCAGCACTCGAAACAGTTTCGTGGCTGGCATGGGGCCCTTCGGACCTCACTCCCCAGCGCTATCTCGCATGCCTATCACGCCGCTCATGGAACACGACATCACCTCATTTGACGATTTGCGAAGACTCAGAGCGCAAGCATTTGGTGGCAGCGGAAGAAGTGAGCGGAGCAGCTCCAATCGTTCCAGCCAACAGTCATTCCATCTGCAGAGCCCAGCAGTTGACACAAATGTTGGACTCGCCATTGCACATGGCCATGCCGTCGGCTCGCCTATGCAATACGGTTACAGCAACGGCAGCAGCACATCAAGCAACACTTCGAATTTCAAACCCCTACCTATTGACACCGGCTTTAATTTTCACGATAGTCCACAGTCCGCCACCTCCAGCAACGGCAACTCTTTCGCTCTCGACGTGGACGCCACACCCAAAAGAAACACCAACAGTAATGTGTCAGAACCTGTAACGGCGAAGAAGGTTCCGCCGAGAATGATGAGTCCCACCAGTCCTAAGAGCTCGCACTCCCGGAGTGGAAGTGGAGCTGATAGTATTAATTATGTGCGCGAGTCAGATCCCGAAAGTGGGCGTCCACGATGGGTCCTCGAGAGGAGGAGAACCAGTGAGCAAGATGGTCAGCTCGAACTCGTTGGGCGGGAACTTGTACAGGGAGGATGGATTTAATGGTTTGATGAATGATTGACTTTTGAATTTTGAAGAGTCCTCGAGGGCGGCACGTACAAAAGTTGTGTCTGAGTATTTAACTTTTCTTCGATTGTGTTATTACGACGATAAATGGCCTCGGCAACAAGAAGAGGGAGCAGCAGAGCCCATGACGGGAGTCGATTTTCGAGATTCTATTGTACATGATGTTTTTATGTGGAGGGCGAAGATCTTTAGGAGCGAGAAAGAGGTCGAAACGGAACCTCGGCTGCTGCATAATGTTTATGCTCGCCAGCCTATTTCATTGCTTTGATCGTTTGAGCGAGGAGTCAATGGCCCAGTTGACACTTTCTGTGTGCATATTCCAGTCGGAGAAACATATGATGACGACGACTACTAGTATCTTTATTGCTATTATTACTTCCCGCACGCTGCTTGCCATAAGGCGTGAGACGTGTCTGTCGGTTTAAACTGCTTCGGCGTTACATTCATCTGGATCCGCTCAATGAATCTCAAAATTCCGTCGTGGCCACTTCTGATAATCACTCACAACCTCACCGTCCATCGCACCATAGAAGTATGCTTCGCCAATAAGAACAAAATGGTCTTCGATCGGCCTCAGGACGTTCAAGACGTCTCCGCCATACAATGCACACACCAAATCTCCTTCGTGGGTACCATAAGGTCCAATGCCAATCCTTCCACATTTTGTTCTGAGAATTGCGCGCCCTTTCGTGACATAATGCGCTGACCTTTGATATTCTTCCCATTCGGGCGTCGGCACAGACTTGAATTGCATGTGAGCTTTGAGGGAGAAGAGATTGTATCCGAAGGCGTAAAGTGTATTGTACCATGAATCGAAACCTCTCTCCAGATATCCGTCCATGGCACGGGTGTGATTCTCGTTTAAGCCGGCTGTGATAGCGAAGATGAAATCGTTGATGGCTTCTGCGCTAGGCAGGTCTGTGTATCCGCCTTCGCTGATGTTGAAAGGCCAGGCGAACATCGGCGCCATGAGCGTAACGTATCGGGAGGCGTTGCGTGATACATCGACCCATTTGATCTTACTCCCGTCTCGCACGGTATCGAACACATGGCCTGAGACTCGCAGAGTATTTCCCTCGATAACAAGCTCCCTCGCCACACCTCCACTGGCATTATACTGCTTCAGCGGCCCAAGCAGCAAAACATCCTGATCGGGCGGTTCATTCCACCTCGGTACCCACGAAGGAAACGCAGCCAAATTTGTACCTTTCCAATTAACCCTCTCAGCAGTCCTCCCATGCCAATGATAAGACAAAATCTCCAACCCTCCATTCTTCTCCAACACAACCCTCGCAA
Source organism: Cercospora sesami (assembly GCA_013365235.1). NCBI lineage: Eukaryota > Fungi > Ascomycota > Dothideomycetes > Mycosphaerellales > Mycosphaerellaceae > Cercospora > Cercospora sesami. Next base: position 20,065 of record JAASLG010000169.1, read on the forward strand.
CTTGCGCATAAAGTTCCTCAACCGGTACCTTATAATCAACTTCCACCTCCTCCAACGCCGTCCCCACAACCTCAAACCCCAATAACGCAAAAATCATATCCCTCGGATCCGTCGCCTCACACATATGAAATGCTTCCAAAATTTTCGCCACATCACTGAGTTCGGTGTAACGTCGAAAGACGCTTGACATATTCCCCGCCGTCCACCAACCCTGCGTGCGAGCTAATCGTTGAATATGAATTTTGCGATTCGTGTCGTATTCGGTTCCGATCCATTGCGCGGCGAGGACGAGATCGGGCCAGTCGAATTCGTGAGGTCCAATGAAGACTGTAGCGGATGAACAGGCGTTGATTTCTTGGATGACCCAGATTCTACTGAAATATGGTCGATCGAATAAGTCGATCAAAGGCTGCCAGGCTGTTGAGGATTCTAAGGGTGGTAGGAGACCGCCGATTACGCCTTGGTAGCGGATCATATGGCGGAAATCGCCGTTTTTGGGGAGTTTCGCAGTGCTTCCTAGTTTTTCTCCTTTAGGTTGCTCGGAACGGAAGCCTTTGCGAATTTCGTGGATTAAATCTGTTAGGAGGTTTCGGGCATCTCTGGTGTCGGCCGTTGGCTTCCCTAGCCAGACGAGACATTGCGAGGCTCGGGAGTAGACATCCCACATCAGCATGACTTGTGACGCTCGCTCTTCTAGATCGGTCTGGTTGATGCAGAGCGCATCAGCCCACAGAAGTCGTGGGTGGTCTTCATCGCGGAACTGTTCTAGTGCTTCTTTGAGATTTTTGGTAATTTCTAATTTTTGACCATCGCAGGCAATTGAGAACTTGATTTTTGCATCACCCCAAACGTATGAGATGGCTTCGTATGGAGATTGGATGTCGTCGAGAGAGATTACTGAGAGAGAAATCTTGAGGGGCAAGAATTTGAAGCCAGGGTGCAGCGTGAGAACTCGAATTGACCGACTGTCTGGCAGTCTTTCGTATTCGTATGGTGGCAACGCCATGGGGTTTTCATTTTGGCTAAGAATCATCTTCAGGCTTCAGAAGTGAGTGTTGTGCGAGAGGCTGTACTATTATCTTGTCAATGCTGTCGCTACCTCGTATTACGCTTCGGGTTAGACGATCCTGGAGGCGTATGGCTGCAGATTCGAACGATCTGGCCAAGATACTTGGAAACATGTCCCACGCCGACCATTCTGAGAAGGAAATGACCCAGTAGAGTGGAAGAAACGAAGCCACTTCTCCAAATGTGCGATCCATCGTTACCGGACGTCACTTGGATGTGCGTCCCCTTACGAACAACTTGAGAGTCAGGAAGCTTTGGGGTCTTGCAAGTGTCAAATAGGATCGTATGAATTGCAAGGTCGGTCGCCGACTTTGGTAATCATCCAATTCCTAGACCACTGACACATCAGCCTCATCCAGGCAGTTCTCGGAGCCTGGCCTGTTTAGAGGGCAACTCGGGGACATCGCTGCCCGTCAACTCCTGCATCTCCCAACGATCACCGTGATCCATAAAGCCTGCCCCTCGCGTGCATCTCAGCTACTGGATGTCCGAAGCCGGTTTCATACTTCTCTGCCGTAAGTTGAGATGAATATGATCCCTTTGCTAAGTGCCGGGAAAACTGCCTGCCCGAACTTTCTGCTCTGGCCCCATCTTGAGGTAGACTTTGACATGGTCTACTAGGATCTATGCACGAGTACATGAATGTCTTTGACTCTTCCTCGTGAAGGTCTCATCACTCCGCTCTTTACTTGGGCGTATACTCCACATACTCTCCCTTCATCCCAAGCAAGATTCTCCCCACCCAATAACAACTCGACATCACAATCTTGCTGACCCAGAAACGATTCCGAAATGTCAGCTCTGTCGCGAAAGGCACCTATACCAACAAGTCAGTTGGGTCGCTGCTACGCAATAATTCATATACGCACTTTCGGAGTTAGCGGCCATACAAAAAACATATCGAACGGGATCCGGCCATGGAAGATGTGGTAGTCATGCGCATAATATATTGTCTGCAGCTGTAATCTCAGCATCGCCTCGAGCAACCACTCTTGCAAGCGAGAAGAAGCCGACAGCAGAATGAACAAGCCTTTGATCCAGAATGGGGTGGAAGCAAGCCGCGGATACTTGTCACGATCCAGGATCGCACTGCAGATGTTTCTGTGCAATTTCGCGTTCGCTTCCATATCGACCACCAGCAGCTCCTCCAGCTCGGCACTGTTTCGGTTGTAGTGCACGCCCCACGAGGAGGTTTCGTCGAGTTGGAAAGAGTGAGAGAAGCCTCCGGCTCCGGAGTGACTGGCGCTTCGATTCTTGTCCCGGGGGCCAAAGCTTACTATCACTGGGCCACCGGACACCCAGGTCAGTTTGGAAGTATCCAGATCGGTGTAGTGCCAGTGAGTCCTGATCCCGAACTTGCTTCCAAACGGTATGGAGATTCGAATTGTGTCAGGTGAGGAGAAGGTGAACGTAGCTGCAGTTGGCGCAGGCCGTTGAAAGACTGTGAGCTGAGTGGTATTTGTGCGGTGCATGTCTGAAGCTGGAGGGATCAATGTTGAGAAGAAAGAATGTGAGAACGTACGTGATGGGGGGAAAGCTGTGAATCCTCCAGCTTCTCTGTCTCGAACACGTGACGGAACTCCAAACTCTAAAGATTTTACGATTCCTGGCGGATTATGTTACCATGGAGCTCCAAGGGCATGCACATGCCCACCCCCTCAAGGTAGTTCTCTAAGCCCACCATGCTTGGAGTGTAACTCGGGAACGCTGCTACCTGTCAACTCTTGCATCTCCCAACGATCATTATGATCCGCTTCATGAAGCTTGCCCCTCGCATTCATCTCAGCTACTGGATCTCCGGAGCCGGTTTCGTGCTTCTCTGCCGCGAGTGGAGATGGATATGGTCCATTTGCCCATCCAGCCTTACGCTTTCGCATGAGGAACCATATTCCACCTGCGATCGCAACAAGCACTGCTAGACCACCAACGACACCTCCTGCTATGGCGCCTGTAGGCGTTGATCCACCATCACTCGGGTTCGCGTTCGTTACTGAGGGTGCAGTATTCGTGTTTATAGTCGCTGCCGGCTCTGTTGTGGCCGAAGAAGTCGTAGCCGTCGCTCTGGCGACGAGAGAAGAGACATTGACTGGGAGGGTGGTGGCGCTTGAGTTGGCAGATGAGAGGCTAGAGTAGACCTCGCTGGCGAGCCTCTCACGTACCAGCGCAATCGGGTTCGCTTCTGACACGGCGAGACACACATTGATCTGACCTAGTAAGACACTGTCAGCTCATGTCCGGCTCCTCTATACCACATCTTCAGTTCATGAACCCCGTGAGCTTACCCGTCTTACTCGTACATCTTTCAACATCTTTAAGGCAACACCAGGTGTCACCGGTTCCAACACCATAGCAACGCTGCTGAACCGGGCTAGGTTCTCTGTTGTTGATATCACAGCCGGCAGCCAAAGTATAGCACACATCGCCGCCCTCATCGCCGTCATCGCTCAACGCGTCACAGCAATAATTTTTGTCGTTGGTGGCCTCGTGCACATACATCGACCGCCCAGGATGGCAGGTGCCAGCTTGAAAACACTCATTTGTCGTGTTGAAATAAAACTCATTAAATTTCTGCTGAGACCCAAGCTGTACAGGTCGCGAGTATGAACAGCAGCGAAATTGGTGATGAGCGGCCCATAGTGGCCATTGTCGATGGAATATGAACGATGTGGTGTGCCGTTCATCACGGAAAGAGGAGACGTCGGGGCGGTCTGCGCATCTATACATTGTTCCCGACCAACACGCGCTAACGCACGCTGCGGCCGCCACAGCGCTTCAGCCTTGTAGGATGCAACCATAATCTTTAGCGCAGCCAGACAGGACGGCTTTTTTCGACTCTTCGATTTTCAAAAGGACTCAGACGGAGCGATACTACTCATCATCAGGTGAACGAGAATCTCCGTTGGAGAGCGTGTGGGATCCTCGAGGAAACTTTCCGCTTCGAATTGTGCCTTGTATTGGTCTTTCTGGACAACAAGTCGTATTCGAATGGAGGCGGGTACATCGAGCTTCGTTCAGGTGAGATCGCGTCTGAGAAGTCAAGAGGAAATGCTGTAAAGCATGCGATGCTTTCGTCGGTTATGGGTGTTGTTGGCTTTCGTCGTGGCTGAGGTCAGTCGATGGCGGAACACGTGGCTGCAGATTCGACCAGTCTAGCCTATGCACTGTGTACGTGATTTTGAAATAGACTCTACGGCGACGGCTCATGAGTGGTTGGGCATCGGATTTGCATCGAAAGGCTACTCACGATGAGCCGCCGAAAGTGGAAAGGGCGTGAGCCTCGCAAGCCCCACAGTTTGTAACAGGAAATCTTGGCGTGATGGAGTCTGCCGACAGTACTGGCTCTGGGGTTTGAAATCTGCCAACAGAAGTCCGGAACTCTCCAGTGCTTTCGTCGCGACAGATTGATGCATGAATGCTGGCGCTGACGATGAGGACGGAGATGACACTTTTCCAGTGTCACGCTTCCTTATGCGTGTCATTTCTTCTTTGCAAATGAGTCTTCTCTTCCAATTGGAAACCGCAGAGAAGCCTTTGAGACCGTGATGCATCAAAGTGACATTTGTTCCGTTGCCACTTGTTGAGTCATGTGGAAGAGTAGCCACGACTCGAAAGAAAAAGGAGGAGATGTCCAAATGCCAGGCTGTTCACAAAAGCGTCAAGCTGAACCATTCAGAAGACTCAGCTCTCGACGCTTGTCGACGCAGTAGGTAGCAGGTTGTGTGTCTGCGCAGGAGCTGGTGAAGAGTCATAGGCCAGAGTCATCCTTGGCAACATGACAAGAAGCAGGCAGAAGTCAAGAGAAGGAAGTGGCCTCAGGACGCTTCGAGTGGAAAAGGAAACTTGTCGATGCCTTATCTCTCTCCCGACCGTCATCCGGCACTGCAAAAACCCCTCTGTCGTCAGAATTGAGAACTCCGGTAACTTTGTCATGTCCTGGTTGGTAGAGCCACAAACCATCAATCAAGCTTGTCCAACAAGGCTGACATTGAAGAGCTTCTTCTATGGAGAACCATTTCATGATGCTTGGCAAGTGACACAATGCGCCCTCGCGAGGCCGTTTCGCATATTTAAGTGACTTGCGAATCCCGTTTTCCGAGCCCCTCAAGGGTTTCTCGGATTTTGAACTCAAGCACTCGCGGTGCTATGGAGGACCGCGCACTCGGAACTCGACATCTGATACAACAATGGCCTCTACTACTCGCGCCGGATCCGATCCTGGTCCATGGGATGTATTCAAAGTCTTCGAGCTGATCAACCTGGATGCCGACCCGGAGAGAATCACTTGCGTGTACGAGTGGGATGGTCCCGAGGGAAACCTGATCCGATGCGACAAAGATATCGATGAAGATAGACAAGTCCGCGCATGGAAAGACTTGCTTAATCTGCCGTGGGGAAGTGAAGACTCTTCCTTGTGGCGCGCGTCTCTTAACGGTGCTGCCACGCTGTTGAGCTGTGGCCGACACGACAAAGTCAGAGATGTGCAGACCGTGACCATGGGTTGGGCATCTCAAGCGAAGCTGCATGCCAACAAGGCCAAAGGGGACCGACTCTTGCTCGGACATGGCGAGCCTGCGAACGGCAAGGTGGTTCATGGTATCAGAGCCCCTAGGCCACGATGTGCAACCACAGCATCGAAGCCAAGAGTCCTCAACGGACTGAGAAGGACATCTTCGGGCTACAACACGCCGCTTCGCGAATTGCAAATCAATGCTCAGGCTGGCGAATCCGAGAAGTCGCTTCGCAAAGATTCTGCTCTGGACTCTTTCATCTCCCGGGCCGAGAAAGCACAGGAGAACTTCGACACGCGCGACAAGACGACTCGTAATGAACCGGAGGTGTTTCAACTCGACGAGGATGTTCAGGCTGTGCATGACGCGTTATGGATAGATCATCAAAAAGTTCGATCAGCATCGCCAGCAGGCCCGAAGAGACTGCGGTCCCGAAGTGAGCCAGAAGTCCATATGGATGAGAGCCATTTGATCAGCAACCATGCTCGTGCCAAGTCTGCATCGATTGTTTTTCGATCCAGCGGAGGCCAGCAGGGCGACAAATTCGACAGACAGGCGCCGAACGCTCAAGCGAGATCGCCAAATGAGGAGATACTCAATGCCGAGCGTGTAGAAGTCGGAGTGTCTGAGCTGGAGATCTCAATCCATCGCGAGCAAGAGCTGAATTCTGATCAAAGGTCTCTCAAGAACGTCCGTCAATCGAAGTGGGACGTCGACACCAAACTACGACAGGAGACATACGCAGCTGACGCAGAGGCCCAACTGTCTTCTGACGAAGTTGAACGCCAGCGCCGTCGCGATCAAGCGAGACTTGAGGATGAGATCCGGACGCACGTTGAGCAGGACCGTAATCAGAGCGGAAGCTTTGTTTCCTTGCCAGCACTCGCCGACTTTGAGGAGATTCAATCCAGCTGGAAGGTGTACATGCAAGGCTGGATGAGCCTTCTCAGCCTGGATGATGACTGCGCAGGAGCAGACTTGTTTGCAGCGCTTCCAAGGCCAGTGCTCGGCGAAGAATTGCGCGCAAAGTACGCAACTGAACTTTCCAGTGACTTCGAATACGACGTCAGCAACTTCTACAGGAACATGCCTGGAGGCGAAACTTTCGAGCGCTCTGAGATTCGCAAGCAACTGAAGCTGGAAATTGCAAGAATTCATCCTGACAAGATCCACCAGCGTTTCCCCTTGGCCGGAGCAGATGCTAGAGTGATGGAATTGACAACCCGAGTCACCCAGGTTCTCACGATCTTGATCGCGCTGGTGTGAGGTTGAGAGAGAACTGTGGAGTAGAAGGTGCAGGTTCAACACGCATCTGCCAGATCGCTTAGATGTAGATATCGATACCCCATGGAATAGAATTCGGGTGCCGTTAGCTTCTTTAGTTGTGTCTTGTCGGTGTCGACCCTGCACTCTCCACTGCCAAATATTCCCACAACGTACCTGCGCCCTGTAAGCAGGCGCTATCTCGCCAAAGAAAGCCGCGCAGGATCGAATGCACTAATTCCCAGGGGAGAAGGTTGAATCTGTGAAGTAATCGTCTCAGCAAGGCCGAAAAGAACGCGCGATGTGAAGTCGAATATGCTGCCATCGATGCAATAAAAAGTGCCCAGACGAATATTGGGGCACAGTCGCGGTCGTCTAGTACTGTATCCTCATGCTCGAACACTACTCGCATCTGGACCAGGAGCTGCTCAAGCCATGGATCAGATGCTTTGACGGGAAATACAACCGAGTTCGAGTACAAGATGGCAGCCATACGAGTAGCCTCGAACACGACTTCTGATAGATGATCGTCTTGACCGTGATGTAAGTCTCTCCAGGACGGCAATGACAACAATTCATGTTGTACAGCACTGCTCAGCTCAGCAATGAAAAAGGCTTCGTCACGGCTGACAGCTCGCTTGGGCTTGGCGAAATCATCCAGTAGCTTGTCAACAGAACTTAGACGATGATACACAGCACAATGTTCGTGCGCAAGGCCGTGATCAATATGCTCGTAGAAGTACTTGCCCTCAACATCGCCGGACAATTGCTGTAGGGCAGCATTCAGTGCTTCCATGTACTGGCTCGAAGACCAAATGCTCGGAAACCGTGGGTTCGAAGCGTTCGAACTTGCATCAATCAGATCTGCCAGAGCGAGTGTTCCTTCCAAGCTCGGCAAAGTCGTAAAAGTTCCTAGTTCTGAGCCTTTCTTTCGTCGAACCAGCTGAGCCAGTGCTTGTCCATGCCGCGAGTCGCCTCCGAGCTTACCGAAGAGATTTACCCAGCTCAAATTTCGTATGTGAGGTGCAAAGAGCATCGGAATTTCTTTAGCAACGCCCAAATTCTCGACATCGATGCGCCATAGAGTGGAGATCGCCAATAAAACCGGCTCAATATCCACATCTGCCAAATTGCCAAGTGCTTCGTTCACGAGGCCAATAGTTTGGCCTCTGTGGAGAAGCCGGTTATGCTGGATAGGCCTGCGCAAATGAAAGTCCTGAATGATGCCGCAGGAGAAACTCAAGCTGTGGTACACCAGCGGATGCCGAAAGAAAGCCGCGACCCAGATGTGCTTCTGCGGAAGAGTCAACCATGCACCAAATACGTTTTCGAAGCAAAATTGAGCGAGTTCTGCTGCCTCGACTGATTGCTGCTGCGGGAACGAGTCTATGACAGCGCCCCCGAATACTGGCTGGATGGTCCTAGGTATCGTAGGTCTTGGCCTGGGATGTCTGGCAATGAGAGTCTGTCGCTCTCGTTCTATGAGCGCTCGTGTGCCTGCTTCATCCGCCGCGCTGCCAGCTTGGAGATTCGTCCGGTATCTGAGCGCTAGGCCATGTGCACCAATTTGTGATTGAGACGCGTTCGCAGATTGTATGTTGACGGTTTTCGCAGCATTGAGAGCCTGAGCCTTCAATTTCTGTCGCTGACGATTCACCCGTGCAACGTGAGCACGAGACTGCTTACTCCTCGCCGGTCCCGGTTTCGTCCCATCCTCAACGAACAACCAAGTATTTGTCGAGCTAGCTTCGGGTTTGGGAGTAGATGCCGTGGCGGCCGACGCTGATTCCATTCCGCAGATCTTCTCCCAAAACTTCCAAAGATCATCGTGAAGCGAAAGAAAGAAGCTCGCACAAGGCCAGCTGAAAGCTTTCGTGGCCAGGAACAACAGTCTTGGCGATGCGGTGCGAGCACAAGCGAGAACAGTCCATGCCGAGAATCGACGTTCAGGTTGGCTGACTGTGGCGTTGCGCCATGTTGCTCGGAACGCGAATTGAGGTAGACCGGTGGTCCCAATCAGGAATTTGCATTATCACGATATTCGGCTGCGTGGGCCGAGGATGTCCTGTGTCGTGTATAGCACAAGCGTGCAAGCGAGGGACATAAAGAAGTCGGATGGTACGGAAGGTGACAGACGTGAGTTGATAAGCGGACTTACCTCCGTGTGACAGGACAGGCTATGTGCACAAAGAAGCACAGCTTCAATTCGCTCATCTAGCTCGTAATTCGTTAAGTTATACAGAGAGTAGGCAGACTATGTGCAATTAACTTAGCAGATCTTGTGGTGAGTGCCCTTCACAGGTCCACCATTGTTGCCCTTCGACACTGCCGCCTCTTCGCCCATTCCATTAGCAGTCGCATTCTTCTTATCGGACGCCATTCCGTTGTGGCTTCCTTGGAACTGAAGTCCAGCAATGCCAGCGTAACCCTTCACGCCAGTAGCCTTCTCAAGCCGGCTGGCCAAGTCCTCGGAGACCTCACGGAAGATGGCAATCTGGCGCTTGATGATCTCTTCCTTGTGGCAGTTACCCATGTGGCCAGAGACGTTCTCAATGAAACGGGCTTTGGCATCATCGTCGAAAACGTTCTCCCACAAGGCACGCGGCGCATTAAAGTCCTCAGGTCGAATCTCTGACAAGAAGGTGACTGCGTTGCCGGTGAAGTGGCCGTGGGTCTTGTCAAGATTGACTGGTCGCTCTCGTAGCCCCACTGGCTGGATAGAGCTCAAGTAGGCTGGTCGTGAGCCCTGATTGTTGAATGCCATTGAACCATCTCGCTGGAAGTTGGACATTCTGTATGGGACGCGGGGTGCGTTCACTGGCAACTGCTGGTAGTTGACGCCAATGCGGTGACGGTGCGTGTCTGGATAAGAGAACAATCGTGACTGCAGCACTGGGTCTGCACTAGGCTCGATTCCAGGTGGCATGTGTGCTGGGTTGAAAGCAACCTGCTCGATCTCGGCGAAGTAGTTCTTGACATTCTCGTTCAGGTAGAACTCGCCGACCTTGCGAAGAGGGAACCTCTTTTGCGGCCACACGTGTGTGAGGTCGAAAATGTTGATCTTGTCGGTCTCCCAGAGATCCTCGGCTTCCTTGGGTGTCATGGTCTGCCAGCAGACATCCCAGCCTGGGAAATCGCCCTTCTCAATAGCGTTGAACATGTCTTGCTGAGCATAGTCTGGCGAATAGTTGGCAGAGTCTGCTTGTGTGATGAAAGCTGTTCCTTGCTTCGACTTCATGTGCATCTGCCCATACACCCAGTCGCCATTCTTGTTGACCAGTTTCATGGTATGGCCAGCATATCCATGCATCTTTCGCCACCCATCAGGAATACCGCGATCACCCATCAAGATCATGACCTGATGAACTGACTCAGGATTCTGCGAAAGGTAATCCCAAAACATCGTCGAGTCGTCCGCATGGGTCAAGTGTGAAGCCGGATCACGCTTCTGTGTGTGGATGAAGTGTGGGAACTTCGCTGGATCTCGCAAGAAGAACACGGGAGTGTTGTTTGCCACCATATCCCAGTTACCCTCTTCTGTGCGGAATTTGACTGAGAAACCTCTGGGATCACGAGCACAGTCGTGCGAACCCGACTCTCCTCCGACTGTCGAGAAACGTACTGTGATCGGGCACTGCTTGCCCGCCTTGAAAATATCGGCCTCGCAGAGGTCCTCCATAGAGTCGGTGGTCTTGTAGTAGCCATGTGCACCGCCACCTTTGGCGTGAACGACACGCTCGGGAATTCGCTCGCGATCGAAGTGTGACAAAAGATCGATTAAATGGAAATCCTGTAGGAGGAGAGGGCCATTCTCGCCCACGCGTTGCGTTTCGTATGGATGAGCCACAGGCACGCCATTTGATGTGCAGTAGACTGTGTCTTCGGAGGAGGCGTTCCTGTCATCGGAGTAGTCGCGATACAAATCACCCTTCACACTGCCGTCTGGAGCGCCGTTTGTTGCTGATGGAGCCATATTGTCGGTATCGTGTTGTAGTTTGTTGGCGTGCATGATGGAGACTGAGTGGCGGGGATATTATAAGGGCCTTGCTTCTTCCTTTCCCTCGTTACGTCAGGCCTCCGATACGGAACTGTCTGCTGCACTATCTAACAGCTCGCTTGGCTCCATATGTACCTGTGCGGGAGTCCTGCGATCAGTGATGAATGACGCTTTCTTGCTTACTCTCGCCGTCATTATTGGACGTATACAGCCCGTGCAACCACGTTGCCGGAGTAGGCAGATCGGGTTGCAGTAAGACATGGATTCCATTGGTTGTCCTGAGCGAACTCGCTGCGACTCTGCTGCCGTGAAGAGAAGCTGTAGACGTCAGTGAGGATCATAGCACGCCTCAGCAGGCAAAGTTTGCAGTAGTGCGGCTCTGTCGCTGCCCTAGCTACTGATTCGGCTAGGATGCGGCGAAGTGATCGAGCCTCATCCGATGACAGGAGTCGGGTCCGATGCCCGCTGACCATTCACAGGCCTTGATGACGAAACATCGACTGCCGCGCCAAATCTCTGGAGCGTTCCTAGAATCATGACGACCAGCGAATCGCCACAACGGCCACGGATCGTTGGACTCAAGAGGTATTGAAATCAAAGTGGCCAGGACTACTTCGACTCCAGGCTTGGATGTTTGATGATGGGCGTGGCGTGGAGTGCCCAGCGGCTCGTAGTAAAGTGCTTGCGAGTTCACGAGCTCACAAGCTTCGAGCGCAGGAGGAACCACCAGCTTCCGATGAGAGGCTTTCCTTCGATCGAGACGAGGAGTCAAGTCCGCTTGTACATGCAATTTGCATTGGCCATATGTCTTGACTTGGACTTTGGAGCCCTGGTACCGCAACCTGGGTGCAGCCGGGACACTTGCCGAAACCTAATTGCTGTCTTGAAAGAATATATGTCAACCGGTGTTAAAACAATGTATTACTTGAACGCACATGGAAGGCAGAAGAGGAGACAAGATGGAAACACTCAAGGAAAGAACCTTCAAGGTGAAGTTTTCAATTGCTTGTCAAGTGACGACGCGAAAACGTCACATCGGGTATCGCAGGCTGTCCGAACACAAGTCGGATCTATACAAATGCTCTCCAAAGCACTCTGTTCAGAGTGCAAACCCCGGGGCCATTCGCAAGCTGTGCAAGACCCAAAAATTGTAAAGCTTGGTGTTGCTTGCTGCTGATGATGTCCAGGTCTGCATGCGCAGTCAACTCGACAGCGATGCCCCGAAAAGTCCTTGCGCTCGCCAAGCATATTCAAGTCACCTTCTTCGCCTCATGCACCTCGATCCTGCAGAGAACCAACTGCGCAAGAATTAATAAGAGCGACATCATCGCGCTCGCTGCTGCCGTAATCGAGACTTTTCGCGTCCAAACAAGATTCTCAATAAGCTCTTCTCGTTCCAGATCCACAAGGTCTCGTCCAGCGTAGTATGCCTTAGTGTCGTGGCACACTACTTTGAAGAATCGCGGTAATGTTGTAGGATGCGAAAGGCGTCAAAACAAGCTGCCCAGAGTTGCGATTCGTGATCGGCTTCGTGTCGAGGAGTAGAATGGCCGTATAAGCTTGACATGGTGGGTCGCGTACGTCCAGGCTTTTTTCGCTTGGTTGTTGCCGTGCTCGGTCGGTTATCATGAAGCTCACAGCCTGAATGCTTGAATTTGAGGTGAAGGCCGCGATCCATCAGCTGCGGCGTAGTTCTTGGCGGACGATCAAGTGGATGCAGATCCGGATATCGGCTACCACTCGCAAGGATCCACAATGAACGCAACATGGTGTGAAGATCGTGCGTCCATACCAATCGTCGGTGGTGACATGAGTGCTGGACACAAAAAGCTCGATTCCAGTCATTGCGCCGGGGAATGAGCTGTTCCATGGTGCAATTCTTGTGTAAACGCCTCCAGCGCCATGCTAATATTCATAAAAGATGGGTTGTTCTTTCGGAAGGCCGCCTTCTCAATAATCGTCATACTCCAGGTGCTTCCTCCTCTCCTCGGCCTCTTCCTCGGCCATGCGATAGTCGTCGCTGTCGACATCGCTGCCGTTCTCCCACACCTTATCAAACTCCGCATCCTCCGCCAGAGATCCGCCTCTCTGCTGCGGTATAGCCCATATGCCCTCTCTGGCTCTCTTGTGCCTCTCTCGATCCTCTTCGATACGCTGCTCGATCTGCCTCTTGTCCAGACGAATAGCACCACTTCCGTAGCCATGGTGCCCTGCGTTCTGCGCCGTGCCTCTCACTGCGGCCTGGCCCTGAGGTGTGTGGTGATGTGTAGAATGCTGACTCTCGTGGGCGGGGCTCGAAGCGCCAGGCAGGTTGTCTCGTCCTTGCATAAGCTCTTCCAGTTCGCGAACGGTCTGGCTCTGTAGCACACCCCTTCCCATCAAAGCTTGCAGCACCTTCCTCACCACTTTGACGTTCGCCGCGCCGCTTCCATCGTCTGGTGCTACGAGATCGATGATCCTGAGAATGTCCCGCTCCACCATTCGCACGTACACTCCCGCCTCGGACGCGAGGCCGCCGTTTGCCAGACCGTTTTTCGCTGCGTCGCATAAGGCGGGCAGAAAGTACATGATGTTTGCGCGAAGGTTCATGTTGTTGCGTTCGAGCTGTTCGAGAATGCATGAATGCAGGTCGTCGGCGTATTCGCTGTGTCTGAGAGCATAGTTGGCAGCTTTCGTAGCTGATGATGACGAGGCGGAGAGATGCTGTAGTTGAGAGGTGAAGCGCATGCGCACCTCAAATGGATCGGCCATCGCGCTGGCGCGTTGTAGTAAGAGTGGAAAGCAACGAGCTGGACTTTTGGGATTCACCTCACGCTTGATGATCGGCAGGCGGCCCGCGATTGTGGAGAAGCAGGGGTGTGCACAATCTCACATGCACGCTTTCTGCTGCCTTGGCTGCTTCAACAAACTTCCAGGAAAGTTCTACACGCAGTCAACCACGTCCAATTCACATGGAGCCCGTTCACACTCCACGCCTGTCCCCACGGCGTTCTCTTACCACGAAGTACCTTTGACTTGATGTGCGAGGTTCACAACGACAGGTGGTGTTTCCACTTTCTATGTCCGGGTCTAAACGACGAAGCTACTTGCGTTCAAAGATTGGAAGAGCGACACGAGCCCGAGAGCCGAACCCTCAAGGCCAGGGCAAGGTGGCAGTCAACTTACAAAGCTTGCCAAACGTTTGCGCTATGGCAGGTGTTGCACGTGTAGGTACTCGCTCCTGCTGGCCAGCGATTGAGGCAGATACGCGATTTCGGAAGACCTCAGGATGCGATCGCGGGCAATTGTCATGCAATGCGGACCCATCATGGTTCGAACGAAGGTTGAGGATCGGCTTCTTTGGGCAGCGGTCTTACGGACTGCCTGATGTGTAGCTCGGAAAACTTCGCTCCCTACTTCGAGTCGCCCATACAGAGTGAATACCTCAGAGCTGCAAGCTATCACTTAGAACATCCGCGAGACGATGCTGACAATTGTGATGGACCTGACAAGCATGATGACAGCGGAAAGGACCTAGACCGAACTTTTGCAAGTCCCTCGGCACGTCCATCCATTCTGCAATTCGATGGGTCACGATTCGGTACACGGCGGCCGAGCTCGCTGTACGGAGCGATGTTCTACAGCCAGACACCTTTCGCAAGAGTATTCCTGCCCGAGATTTCTGACCCGCTGGCAACTCTCGGTTGTCTGACTGGAAGCGCGTCTCGTGTCGCGACTAGTGCCTCGCTGAATATTCGCAGATGCTCGTTCTCATATACTTGTGTGACGTGAGAATGGGAATCTGCTTGTCGTACAGAGGTACTCTTCCTCGCGAATGGGGCGCTGGATTAGTGGTCTGTTACACGACATGTGGCCACTTACGTGGACTCACGAGAGCCTATCTCGACCTCGCTTCGAGTGCCAATGCGATGCGCAGGCGGTGTCTGACCTCAGTGGCACCTCTTGAACCACAACGGCGCTGGTATGGCAGGTTGCATTCTGTCGTTATCCGGCACGAAAGCGAGCAGATGTCGACTCCACGCAGTATTGTCTGCCGGAGAGGGATGTCAGATGGGGAATGAGGGTCGCGAAGGGCCGTCCGGCTGCATGCAATGCACATGTGAAAGGCATGGTGGAAGTGATTGGTGGCATGTTTTCACCGCCAGTCGGGCGAAGTATTGCTGTCGGAAGGTGGACGGCGTGCGCAGAGGTGAGAACGACGCGCGTTGCCGTGAGTCCTCCGAGTTCTTCCATCTCTCGATTGAGTGCATGATGAGCAGCAGCAGGGCGCATGGATGGAAAAGCATCGATGCGCACGCTCCCCGTGTTCGTTTGGGGCAGTGACGGCGGCATGACATGTCGTCTGCGCGCAGTGTGCAGCGGTCTGGAAGCACCGAGGGAGTCAGCAGCAGCAGTGGTGGGAGAGCAGTTCGCGCAGAGTTCTGTTGCCACGCGGGAACAGATGGGATCCCAGTTGTATATCGAGCGGACGAGCAGCGGCACTGGCTGCTCTCGCTCCACGATCCAGCGCATCAGCGTGCTGGCTCCACCTCCACTACGCACGGCCGCCGCTCGGGACATAACGCGAATAGCCCGAGCGTTTCTGTCCGTCTGTATATCTACTTCACCCGCGCCGTGGTCGCTGTGATCGATACGTCGTCCTGTGCTGTGTCGCCGTCGCTCGAGCAGTGCAGCGCAGGCAGATTTGTTCGTCGTGCCACTGCAGTCTCGTGCAGCCGAGGGATGGTGAAAAGCTTGCTAACCGACTCGTCTCCCTGGTGCAGCTCATCTGCAGCTCCCGGCGCACCATTCACCTGCAGCGCGACAACGGACGGGTAGCGACGACTTGCGTCTTCGACTGTGGGAGGCGATTGACGCCGGCCGCTAGAAGTGCGGGCAGCCCAGCGCAGAACCCTCGCACGAATCCCAGCGCACATTGGGCTGCCACGCTGTGTCTCAGAGCCCGACGACAAGGCTGACGCCCATTTCCATCGCGACTTGACGCATTGCTGCGCTCGGCACCCGCTGCGCTCAAGAAGCTGTCGCTCGCCGCCGTGCAGCACGACCAGGTAGCTCCTGCTCTGTCGACCTGCCTGCCTGCCTGCAGAGACCGGTGAGCTCTCGCAGCAGTCAAATCGTGTCTAGTGGCGCGCGCAAACACTCACCTGCCTGCGGCCTGCCCTTTCGACAACCTTTTCCACCACAATGCTCAGACCCTGCCCGAGACACTCAACAATGCACCCACAACCACACCGCGCATTCACCACGCTGCCCCGGTAGCTTCGCCCACCAGCACCAGCACCAGCACCACAGAGCGGTCAACACGTCCGATCGGCCTCGCTTGCGCGGACGCTGCCGTCCCCGCCGTCGCCCGGGCCCAGAAGCGCAACAACACTCGATCCCCAAAGGCAGCCTGACCGCGAATCAGGCATCACCGTCATGTCTCCTCGCCCAAAGCCGGCCGAGGTCGCCGACTACGACAGCGACGAGAGTCGCATCGTCTCCGGCACCGAAGTCTCGGCCAAGGCCAGCAAGCGCCGACCGCTGGACCGCTCCTCCTCCAAGGCGCCGCGACAGGGAGAGCAACCAAGTCGGACGGCCGTTCCCTCGAAATCTGCAAGTGATTCGGGCTACTCTTCGACCCCAGCAGCCGCAGCAGGCCCCAAGGGTGCTACTGCTGCGGCGCCCAACACGGCGTCCCAATCGGCGACAACCACGTCGCACCAGAAGGCATCTACTGCAAGTCCCGCAAAGGGGAAGCCCATTATTCATCGAGCGGACAGTGCACGGAGCACATCCAGGAGCGCCACTGTTTCCAACACGACTGCAAAGCTGAAGGACTGTCGTGACTCAAAGTGCCAACATCCAGAGTGCGAGAGCAAACGCAACCCGGAACGCCGGTATACAAACCCAAATCGCATGTCCATGCCGCCACCAACCACAAATTACCCATATCAGCAGCAATATGACTATGCTGCGATGCCGCCGCCATCAGCAATATCTCGGCCACGTGCAGAGTCCATCAGTCGACCACGACCGCAGAGCATCCACGCACCAGCTGGCGCATCGATTCCTTACACATCGGCTCAGTCTGGACCGTCAGTTTCTGCATACTATGGCTATCCGCAAGGTTCATACGGACAACCTCACCCAGGATATGGATCAACTCCTACGCATCAGTCCGCGATGTATCCGCCGCCGTCCACAGCGCCAGCAGTACAGCCCACACCGTCTTCCCCTCTCACGGGTACGTACCCTGGCTACCCAGGACACACGACGGCCAAATACTCCGCCCGCACTGGCAACCCAGCCGTTCCCGGATTGGCTAATTCGATCACGATGCCACCTCCAGCTCCAGCTTACAATGTCTCGACGGGCACCTCCGCTCGTGGCGAGCGTCGCGCGCTACCACCAGCTGTTGCTAACAACCGACGGAGTCGCGCTGATGATTACACATCATCGGAATCCGAGAGCTCCGATGATGACAGCTATGAGGATGAGCGTCGGTACGAGCAATACCGGACCCACGATACAAAGCGCATCAGCTATGAGCCTGCACGATCGAAATCGCGGCGGCGCGAATCTAACGTCGTTGTTGAAGACCCACGCAGGCCAACAACAAAGAAGTATCACACGACATCGGAATTACCAACGAGAAGGGGAAGCCACAGGCCATCAGCATCGCGACCAGATCTTGCGTACAGGCCAAGATCAGACCCGAATGATCAGTACCTGTCATCATCCGAGCATTATGATTCGGGCACGACCTCCAAAGCTGCCGTGGGTGATCGCAGACACACCGAGCGGCGTAATGCGGTCGATAGACACAGCAGGAGGCCTTCAGTAGCCTCTTCTTACGATACGCCGCCGACCTCGCTATCAAGCGGTACTGCCTATGCCCAAGCTATTGTGGAAGACAAGTATGGTCGCCGTCGAGTGTACCTTTCAAAGGAGGAAGTCGATGCTCTCACCTTACAACGCGAACGCGATGAACGCCGCGAAGGACATCGCGACCGTCTGGAGGACCAGATCCTGCAACAAGAACGCATTGAAAGGTACCAGAAAGACATGTCAGCAGGCATCGAACGGCAAACCCTCACAGCGGCCGATATCAAGCAAGCGAATCGCAGGTCCACGATGTCTCATGTCTCTGGTCGTAGCCACAAGAGCACCACTTCGGGATCGAAGCTCTCTCGAGGCGGCGGATTGATGATAGAGAGCAACGGGACCGTTTTGTATCTCGAAGAAGGCATACAAGAGATTGCTCTCAAGGCCGAAGACGGCGGCACTCGTGTTGTCATCGGATCGGGAACTGGTCGTGAAACTTCATACAACGGCAGCAAATCCAGCGGAAGCCGCGTTGGTCGACCCCGAACGTCTCGCAGCCGGACTCTACACGACGAGGGCGGATACGAGAAAGACTACTGATGATACACGTACCAACTCATGATCAACGAAGACGGGCACCTCTCGTCCAGAGGATGGACCGACTGATGCTATCATCGGCATGAAGGTCAATGCAGCAACGACTCTACGAGATCTACACACAACCTTTGACGATTTTGGCCGAACGATTAACACACCTCACGAAACCTTCATCTTTGATCTTCCAGCATCTTCCAACATTCTTCGGCATTTTCAACACCTCTTTTGAGCGTTTCCTGGCGATTCAGCGAATTCTTAGCTAGCATGGCGCTTCCTTCCAAGCAGCGCATTTCTTCATCTTCTTGTACTGGATACCCGGCGGCCTCACATGCTTACTCCTTGACATCTTTTTACCATCGACTCCTGCTCTAAGACCGCTGGGCGGCAGATTGGAAGCACTAGGGGCGACCAAAAGTCAAAAAGTACGTTTGTTTGTTTGCACGAAGGGCTATTCAGTGGCTGCTATTGTTGCGATTTTGTTTCGCGACCAGAGAGAGAGAGAGAGAGAGAGAGAGAGAGAGAGCGCTAGAGAGCGGGGCACCAAAATTGGCGGAGCAGCGGCCCCCGCAACAGAAAAGAGGAGGGTAGCGAGAGAGACTACCTTTTGATGATTATCTGGAATGACTCTCTTGTCGGTGTTTACTTGGCCCCTGTTTAGCGATACCCCTCAAATTATTTTTATGAGCGTTTCTTCGACATGCATGTTTGGCACGAGATTGTAAGAGGAGGAATCAGTATGGCTCGCGTTATGCTTGAGCATCGAATTGTTCTACTTCTTCTCGCTTTTCCTCCTATCTATCAGCATGAGAGCAGGCGAGAATGTAATGGCAAGCGACGAGGATGTACGACTTATGGCGCAAAGGACGAGCACACACGCATGCACAAACACGAGCCTCAAGGCAATAACGAAAAAAGACCGACATCAATCATTAGTCGCTAGGAAGTAGAAATTGGGAAACGACACACGCATCCGCCCCTTCCTTTTGCGATTGGGAAGCAAGAAACACCTTTGCCGATTCTCACAGTGAGCTTTCTTCTACACTTCATCTCATCATTGCCATTGCCATGTATCTGCTTGGCTACACACTATTTACCATCAACCCATACGTTGCGTTCGCTTGCCATCGGCACATTCAAACTAGCCCCGTCCCATCCATCATGCAAAATATGCCATTCCCCATCGTTCGCGCCAATGTGTGCGCATCCCAGCCCAAACGCCTTCTAATGCCTACGACGCTAACTAATGCCCAAGAAAGGACGATCTCTTTCTCCAATTTCCAGAAAATTCTTCGTGCGTGCAGCTTTCCACATTCCGTCATGCAGACTTCGGGCCGAGGGAAAGAAAGAAAGGGAAGCATCATGCAGAGCTGCCCAATGATGAGTTCATACTTTTTTTTCTTGCTATAGCACACCACGAAAGACATCATCGTGGATGTTCGCGACTTGCAGTTAATTTTTGTTTTCTTGTGTTCATGTTCAGAGACCTGGCGATCCGCTGCCAAGGATTAGAGTTTCGTTTCGTCAAATCTCACCTGAGCGTGCCCCGTGGGGACGAGCAGGGTGAAGGTTTCGACGCCTTAGTGCTGACAGTCTCACGGAGTCGTAGTTTGTCAGCGCTTTGTGACGATCAAACGTGGCGTGGAGTATTTCGTCGCCCTTGCGCATGTAGTCCAGCATGTTTCAGAGCGCACAACAGTTTGCGCCCTCGTGCAGGTACAGTGACAGGCACTGCAGCTGACATGTAGACAGCTTTCTTGTGCGACGTTTAATCCAAGTCGCTGTCCTGTCCACCACGCCTGTAACCGCCCTTCCTCGTTTCCTTCTTGCGAGGCGAGCTCTGTCGGGTACGACTTCTCTCTGTTCTGGTACCGAACTCAGAAGAGTATCTTGGATTGTCGCTCGCGCGGGGGCGGTACTCATCGTAGTAGCTTGCGGTCCTTGTACCTCTAGAGTTGGATTCGGAGGCAGTGTACGCTGTGCTGAGGATCTCCGATTCCGGACCAGTACCGTAAGAGAAGTCTCGCTTTCTGGGACTAGCAGAACGGGAAGCGGATCTGTCACGGGCGTGGTGTCGGGAAGAAGCATGCTTGGATGGTGAAGCAGATTTGCGAACATGTGAAGGTGGCGGTGGTGGTGCTGCTTCGCGGTTTAGAGCTGCTGCTGCTGCCTCTGCCTCGCGCTTCCAGCGACGCTCCATTTTGGCAGCTTCGTGACGCGCTCTGCGCTCAGCACGGGCCTTGTCCTT
>JAASLG010000170.1:0-38105 GCA_013365235.1 Cercospora sesami
CTTCGCACATGGCCTCGCATCATCGCTCTCGCGTTCGCCGACTTGGGCCTTCCACGATCGTCATACTCTAACCTCTCAGGCATATGCCGATATCTTCGGGTATCGCTTCGACTCCAGTAGCTGGTACCTGTTGAGTCTGAATCCGAAGAATCTCGCCGAGAATATGGGTCTCGCTCGCGATGCAAGTCTCCTTCGCGCCCACGATTCCTCGCACTACCAGTGCTTCGTGTGCGCTTACTTCGTGAGCTGCTCGCTTTGCTTCGTGAGCTGCCCGCTTTGCTCCCGCCGCCATTATCCTGCTTTTTGTCAGCACCGCCAGTTTTATCGCCAGAATCTTTTCCACCGCTTGACGAACCAGGTTCACCAGGGGCCGGTCCTTTGGCCAGTGCTTTCTTGCTAAAGCGTTTGTTGGTCATGTACAATGATATACTCCCGCCAATGAGATCCATGCAACCCATGAGAATGCCGACATTGAATGGTGTGATGTACTCCTCGATTTTGGCAAATCCAGTTTTCTTCTCCGCCTCTTGTCCTTGTTGTTGCTGCTGGTTCTGCTGCTGATTCTTTTGCACTTCTTGGTCACGCCTGTCCCTTTCGAGACTTCTTCTGCGGCTTCTGCTCCGCATGTCTCCGCGCCTTCTGCGGTCATCGCGATGATGCCTGCTCTCGCGCGAATCATAAGATCTGTCTGAGTCGTACGACGAAGTTGGTCTGCGACGAGAATGTCGATCCCGAGTACGAGTCCTCCTTTCGCTATGGTAGTGCCCATCGTCTAGCGGTCTTGCGAATCTGTCATCTTCTATTCTGCCTCTGACAGCTCCATGTCCGCTCCGCTGGCTTCTGTTGGTAGAATTGCTGTGACTTCCGGCTTTCGGCGGAGGAGGCGGATATCCTCCTGGGTATTGGTTGTCGTACATCGCCCGGTAGGCATAGTTGGGCAAGCCCGTCGTCATTCTTTCACGCTGCTCTGGATGATCGTCCTCTCTCGGTGGCGGCGGAAAGACCGGCGCAGGATTCTGCTGCCTGCCTTGTCCGTTCATTGGTGTTATTGGGGGCCAGCAGCATCGAGAGCTGTGGTAAGAAAAGATGGGAGAGCGCAAGGACCAGACCGAATTCGAAAGATGGCGGGAGAGTTCTGAAACTGCGGCACGGAGTTCCTGTTGAATTTAGGATCCAGAGTCTGCTGAATAGGGATATGCTGACGCTGACATTGCTTTATGATGCAAAGCACCAGATCACGGCGCAAAGTTGCTGCTGAGCCCCAAGCGGTCTAACTCTGACACAGGGCCGCGTGCGATTCGCAGTCTAGTTGCCAGCACATTCCTGGAACGAGACTCAACATTTCACAGTAGGCCTACTTCAATCACGTACGCAACCTTGACGGGTGGGCAGCAAGCCGGTATGCCGAAACATCAGTGCTTCAACTGAAAGTCTTCGCTGGGATTCCAGGCACTGCGATCGATTGGGCTGGATGCGCCGATTTGGTGCCAGCCTGCGATGTGGATGATGTGAAGTGGCCGGGAACATCAAACCACGAGACTGGGGTGCAGCAACCAACAACCAAGACTGCTCGCTTCACCTCTTTCATGCATAAGCGTGCACAAGGCTGAAGTCAGTGGAGACTCGTATTTCAACTTCAACGTAACAGTCCGTTCCAGTGCTTTCACGAGTCGAGCTGGGCAGTCTCGATCGCGCGAGTGCGTATTCAAGCACACTAGAGGCAAGTGAGCGATGGCGAGTGTTGATTGCTGACCCAAGGCAGTGTCGATGGATTGTCGAGCGGTCAATGGAAACAGGCAACATACCGCATGTTCCGTACGTGCCACGGCCCGATCGGGCTCTTTTTTGCGCCCATCCGGGCGTTCCAGTAGACACGGCGGTGCCTGATCTCGCGAATGCGTTTCTCGGGCACTCATGCCGGGTGCAAGTTGTGATCTTGAAAGCGACTTGGAAATGCTTTGCCAAACAAGCAATGCCCCTGTTAGTCACGTTTCAGCCAGCTTGACTTACTCATGGCATTCTCTGTATCGAGATTGGCCGCTGAACAGACCTCCAATCTGATGACGACACTTTGCGCCTGGTTTAGTACAGTAGATGCTGACTGATGAGAGCGGGTTGAGATCGCTTGGACTGGCCTGGCGCAAGCGTCGAGGCTCTGCTTCCATGGGTTGTTCCAATCTTGCATGATTGCATCTAGACTATTTGTATAGCTGCCCGGTGAACAAGACGGCATGCGAAAGCGCCGCTTCACCAGTGTGGCAATGTTGCAGTAGATGCGAGCTCGAAACAGTGTGCCAGACACGACCAAGCACCTGGTCCTGTGTCATCCTGGAGTTAACACCATTCGCGTCTGCTCACGAGCCTCACCCGAATGCCACACTGTACTTTCGTGCGGCCGGAGGACATGAAGTTGAGCAGCATGTTTAGAGTGCCGTCGCCTTTCCCGCGCCTTGCCGATGAATGCGCTCTTGCGCTGCAGACCCATAAGGTTAGCCTCCCAAGTCTCGACTTTTTGCTTCCAGAAAAGGACTTGAGATACGATGACATCAGATTGCGCGTTGCTCGTTCAAACGCTTGTCCAGCTTGAGGGAACGCCAGCTAGTCGTGCAGGGAGAAATCATTGAGAGAGCCGGTGCTCGAACATTTTGTCATGATACATGTCTTGATCAGGAAATTGCTCTTGACTCTCGTCAGCTGTTTGATGACTCTTAAGCGCCATTTCAGAACCATGCTGCTCCAAAAAGCCGGTTGATGGGAGCGCGCAGACCGCAGCGCCATTCATGTACGCGAAGAAGTAGAATTAGATTGCCTCGAACAAGAAGGACTGTACGGACGCGGACGCCGCCAATCTTGCCCCATAACCTATTCAGACGTGAATAACAATCTTCTGGCGACTTAGACTTGATGAGATTCGCGGTGGCTGTCGTGATCAGGAGGACATGCTTTGCCCACGAGTAGGAGGCATGTGTGATCGAGTTGCGCAAAGGCAGTGTCTACAATTTCCGGGAGACCTCTTGGCGGCCCGTGCTCTCTCCGCTGGTTGCCTTCTTTCCCGTTCGAACTTCAACACTCGCCCACGTCAACCTGTCCTACGCTTGTTATCTCTGCAACGAACCTTTCATCGACAGCGGCTACTCAACTACGTGCTCATTTGGCTCATAGCGGCAACGTCCGACACCAGCGCCGCTGCCTCCTTCCTCAGCTTGGGGATGGTGCATGGCTCCCTGCTCCCCTTATCGTGGACGATAACGAGTGGGAAAAAGCACCGGACCGACTAGTGTTTGCGACCCAGGAGATAGGATGCTTTAAACCGTGTTCTCGGTGCTCGCCCTACATAATATCCAAACCGCCGGTCGATCAACTACGGGCCAGAATGCCAACAAGCGTCTACCGCTCGAACCGCTCCATTGCGCGGGACTAAGACGCCTACACCTCCTGGACACGTCCTACAAGCGCAATCTGAGACCCGACAGCGCGATCTTGCAGTGAGCGTAGTGGTCGAGCCGGAGTGCTTGAGTATCACTGCGTCGTAGGTTGTGCAACGCTTTGTTCATCTTCAGATCAAGAGCTGGAATACCTAAGCATTCGGAGCATACGTGAGGTCTAAGTACAGTCTCCTGGTCATCGAATGGAGTTAATGCGCCGCCGAGGCGCACCTGCTTTGCTCTATGCGAGATGCACTCGCTGGTCGAAGTGACTGCTTGGCCATAAGTGCAGTGCACATGTGGTATGAACACAGAGGAAGTGCACGATCGTGCGACAAAGGCATGTTCGCCCCGTCTCCAGCGGAAGCTCACGATCGCCCGGCAGAACGTGGAGCTTTGCTATCCAGCGAAAGGCTGGTGAGCGGTGAGCAAATTTGCTGGCGGCTAGGTATTGGCAACTTTCCACAGCACCCATCCTTGTCGCATGACGAATGTCCGGTGCATGAGCATGCTGTGCACTCTCTTTGCACGAGGTCTAGCGATCTACAAATCAGGCTTGCTAGTGACAGAGGAAGAGGTCTAAGTAATATATTTGCCCTCCATTTTGCCGAGCTTAGCCCGCCCTGCAAATTGAACCATATATGAGCCGTTCGACACGGCGTGTAACATCGATGCTCGCAGGTAATCTGGCCAATCACGCATCCAAGACTCTTCACGACAACAATAGAGGGACAGGATGGTTCGAAGACCAATTTCAGCGCATCCAGCCCATTCGGCTTCGCAATACAGCACTCTGCAGTCACCGACGGAGACCTGGCAGGCGATTACAGACCAGCATCCCCGGATTCAAAGCCTACACAGTCGAATTGCACGCAAGCGAGATCAGTGGTTGACCCTGCAAATCGAGAAGAGTCACGCGATGCAAGAATATCTACACAAGCGCAGATTCTTCGAAGAGTCAACAGGAGCCATCATGCAGTCCTTCCAGAGTGGCAATAGCTTCGTAACCCCAGTCTCTCAGTCGCAAGCATATCAGTTACGAGCAGACAGCGAAGCACTCAAGATACAGTCAGACGCATTGCAAGAGCTTGAACGACAATCCGCGGTCATCCAGTATGCGATAGCAAGACTCGAGGCGAAGTTAATGGATACTATAGGGGGTCTGGCTGGAATGTTGCCTCGAACGGATCCATCGCTCCAAAGATGGTCAGATTCGGACTCAGAGTCGAACATTTAACGTGTGGTGATAATCTGTCCTGTCGTAGGAAAGAGAGAATGCCAAAGACCTTCGGCTCGTTCTTCTGATAAATTTTCAATCATTCGTCAAAGCGACGGAAAGGCTTCGCGTGCTCAAGCCGCGAGATTTGTCTACCCCATTGTCTTCTCCGTCAGGCTTGCTTTCTGAACGATACATGCAACACAGGCAGCGTGACGCAAAGGTTTTGTTCTGTCCATGTGGCCACTGGTCAGGCTTTGCTTTCGTGGCAAATGATACACGATGGAGTTCATCATAAGCCGATGTGCCGAGATCTGCTCACGCAGCCCGTGCCGCCTTACTGCATGTGTGACTCGGACTACCAATAAGCCACAAAGCCACGTACATAAGGTCTCGCACCTTCTACCCGCTTCCCCAGCCTTGTGGCTTGTGATAGACATCGCCCTCCGTACTGCACCCCAGTACAAGTTGGACCTGCCTTTACAAATCGAATACCAATTCCTGGACACGGAGAGTCCGCTGCAACAGCGACCAAGAACGGGCATCTGTGATGGCACGTACTACATCAAGACCCGTGAATTTTTCAGCGATCTGACTATGGCTGAGACAGATCCAGCCCTTGGTTTCTAAGCATCTGCATGACCCCGCAACAGAGGCTATACTGGTCATGACTTTAACGACAAGGCGAAAAGTCGCGCGGACGGAATAAGCCCTGCAAATCACGGACATCACGAAAAAGAGTGGAGATTGTGCCATTTGCGCAATCCACGTCGCGATCTCTAACTCACCGAAGGTGATGCCATCTGTCTATGCTTCGAGTACAGCATGAGCACTCGGGCGCGTGCAGTCGACTTGCGACTGCGAGCACGATGCGCTCAAGATGCTATGAGGGACAGTCTTCGCCATTTTGATACTTCTCGCGAACAATTCATGAGTACAGTCCAATTGTTGCGGACCGAGAGCAATGACTTGAACTTCGTGAAAACTCAGCTCGAGTCGGACGAGAAGATGTTACGGCAAAGAATGAGCGAGTTACATGATTTTCTGAACGAAATGAGCACTTTGGACAACCAACTTGTGAAGGAGGACGGTAATGATTCTGGAACACTGGAGACTGACTACGTTCGTCGTTTGTACGAGACTGGGCAGATAGCAGCATCTTCGATACAAACGGTTCGCGACCCCGCCTATGATGACAATGATAGCGAGCCAGAAATGCCAGATCTCCTACGGGAATACTTTGATGAAATCGGCGAATTGCGCCTAATGCAAGAGCGCCTTCTGGACGAGATACCCTACGAGCACGCAGACCAGAGGCTTCGGAGGCAGAGACTAATA
The DNA here is from genome assembly GCA_013365235.1 of Cercospora sesami. NCBI lineage: Eukaryota > Fungi > Ascomycota > Dothideomycetes > Mycosphaerellales > Mycosphaerellaceae > Cercospora > Cercospora sesami. The sequence goes on from JAASLG010000170.1 coordinate 5,980, forward strand.
GACCAGGAGGAAGATGTCCATGATACTGAGGAAGAGTTTGAAACCCGACTTAGTCAAGAAATTAAGGACGTGGAAGGTGAAGTTGAGGCTTTGAAGCTTCGTGTCGAGAAGCTACATGCCGAAGTCATCGCTGCAGATCTGAATCCCGATCCCACGGCGTATCGAAGAAAGAGCCCAAGCGGATCGGTCATGAATTGGCTTGGAGATGTCGCGACTCCAGGGGAGATGTTCTCGGAACAGCTCGAGGAGGTGCGATCATTGGCGGGCAGCACGAGTACACCAAGACCAGATTCTCCCAAACAGCATTTTGACAGTCAGTTTGAAGAGGAGCCACAAGCCGATGGTTCTCCTATCGATTGTGGCCCACACGCCCAGTCTATAGGTCTTGGAGAGGTAGCCCCGGCCCTGGATCATGTTTTTGATAGGTCTTCAACGATGCGCACGGACATGAGGGAAACTTTGGTGCGTTCAGACGCCCACTTCGATGAAGCCATGCAAATAACGGGCCGCGAGAAAGATGCCGAGTTGCAATGGCTCGTGCTATTAGGCCTGGAACCACCACGCCCTGCGGCGTCAAACAATTTCGAGATCACCACGAATTCCTCCAATGCTAGTATGGGCAACCTTGTGGCAGTTATAGACGGCGACATGTCACTAGTACGTTCTGGAGCGCGTTCACCAGGTTACACAAAGGCCACGATTCATCAGCGAGCTACCGCACGTCACGAGGGCCAGCCGCAAGATGGGGCACATATTCATGATGGTGACGGAGAAGTGCATGATTTTAGCTACGACATAACCTTATTCACTTTTAGCGGCATAGTGGTGCTGCAGGAACAACAACAGGACTATTTCGCAAGAGGCGTGGTAGGATAAGCTCCGATACCTCTCAGTCATTTACTGACCATGGCAGGTATTTGAGACTTCGCTTGCAGATTCTCTGCAGCCTGGGCCGTTTCCAGCACAAGCTGTCACCGAATTATCGCGAGTGACGCTCATGGTTTTCAGAAATAATGCAAAGAATTGCGTGGCATGGTGAGCATATCGATACTTCACAGCTGCTCAGTTGCTGACCTTTCAGTCCTATACTCCCTACACAGTATCGTGATCAACGCACGATGACAGATATGATGAATGTTATGTATGTGAAGGGACAGGATAATTCTGCTGGAGCCGATCACTTAGGGAGCACCATCGAGCATCGTGAACGAAGAACTCTACGAGTCAGGACCTCATTGCCCGAAATCCGCACCGGAGAACCAATGCGAATGGCCTTGACGGAGACCATGCCAATCCCATACGATGCGAAAATCCGGCACATTGGGAATCTGGAGCAGGAATCCTTGTTTGATTTAACACAAATATTGAGCGAGTTCGAGCAGGACATGTACTCGATGCGTGTACGGTGAAGGCTTGCCTCGGGCACATTTGTGGCTATGAGTTGCAGCCTCGCAGGACAGGAGTGAAAGTAGGGCTGTCCACCATTGCCACCTTGCTTACAAGTGTCTAGATATGACGGGCCAGGCTGTACAATCGTGGACTGGTACCAGGACCGCTCGCAAGAGGGCGCCTGTGCTCGTTGGGCTGTAAGCAACACACGACAGAGATCATGCAAATAGTGAGGCTATTCGCCACCTCACGGGCAAAATTCCTATTCTAAATCTGCGCAGGGAGCTTACCGAAGAGGGATCATCTGATTCGCAGATGTCTTCTTCAGCCACGTTGTGATTCGTGCATGAGCTCACAGTCTGCCTCCACAGCGCTAGCCATGAACGTACAGCTTTATGCAGCCGTCAATCGTGGGGTCTGGTGGTCGGGGGCCGCCAAAATTGCGAACCGTTGACGTGGCACGCAAGAGTAGCCTTGCAACATGCACTGCCCGTCTATGTCAAAAGGACGAGGGTACAACTATCAAGCCGTAGAACATAACTTACCAGAGTATCCTTGACAACTCAGTTCGTTGTGAGACGACAGCATTGAATGATGCTCTGACGGAGTGACGGCTGTGTAACGCAGAACGGTCGGTCCAGCAGACATGGCGGACCATGCTGCTGTACAAGACTTGCAGAATCTCGTGCACCGACAAGGATGGTTGGATCTTCTCGAGACGGTCAATGCGGTTCTGCAGAGTAGCTCCATACCGACCAAAGTCTCATCCAACTTTCCGTACACCTCGCCTGGTGAATCTGAGCGGCTTTACCGCGCGCAAGATACGACACGGCAATTGTTTCAAGAGCTTCGTATAACGTCCACAAACGACAGCAGGTATATGACGACGACCGCAATAGACAATGGTCTTTGCGACAGATTGGGTCAAGTGATTGGACTCATGGAAAGTTTCCGTGAATCTTCCAAAAATGCGGCGTCATATCGCCCTCGCGATAGTGGCGCCTTTATGTCAAACACTGAGTGAGTACATCGAGTATTTCCTCCTGGCCATAGACTGACAGTTCTCCCTTGCAGCAATGGCGTTCAGCCAAATCTCTCGCTGCACATGAACTCTCAGAACAACAACTTTCTGCGCCTTGGACATGCCAGGGCCTCGAGTCTGCAGAGCAACATGCCAGGCGCAACATTTCATGGATCATACGTAGCTTCAGACCATGCGCAGACGAGATGGTTGCCATCGACGACGACCGTGACTTTGCCAACGTCCCATTTCGCTCAAACACAGCTGAGTCCAACGAGCCAGATCAATGGGTCCGCGAATGTGCAACAATCATCGTGGCAAGCTCATCGTGGATCGAATGGGCCATGGCCAGTGCCTTCTACGACGTCCAGTCTGGAGCCTTACCGACCTTCACCTACCATGTACGGGGAGTCGTCAGCGAGGGACAACTCAAGTTCCCCACGTCAACTCGTTGGCAACACTATCCCGGATGTGATCAACCAGAATATACGATCATCTCTTCATTCACGTAAGTCGCAAGTCTCTACTTTCGAAAGTTGTTGACAACCTTTCAGATTTCAAGCAGAGACCACACACATTCTTCAAAGTTGGAAGGGTAAGACTTGTGGGCTATGTACTGATCGGCGCTGACGATAACCCCCCCAGGTCTTCATGGTCTTGTGGACGGAGCCTGAAGGCAACACTGCAAATTCCAACAGCATCTACAGCTTCGTCGTGGCTTATGGAGAACGCGCGCAAGCCAAAATTCGGCGCTTCATTATCGTCGCTCAAATGGAGCAACATTCTCTGGCAATGTGAGTCAAGACATAGCTGTTGATCAACTCGACCACTAACACTGTCAGTCCGATTTTCAGCTATCAGAACCAGGGTGTAGCGAAAAGAATCATTGGCAAAGCAGATCATGGAATGGTACATATGGGTCCTACGGTGCCACAGCCCCATCCCGAGGAACGAGGCATGCTGCAAAAGGCTATTCGCGTCATTCCAGACGACCCAACGGAGAAATTAAAGGCGACCTCTCGCATTAATTACGGCAAGATCTATACCATCGAGCACAACGTGAAAGCGAAAGGTGTTGGAATGGTGCATGAAGCCTCGGTAGCAGCTCTCCTGGATCAGCACTACGAGGTACAAACGAGGGGGAAGCCGCCAACTGTGAAAACACCGTGAGACGTGATGATGGATCAGGATGGAAGTAAAGACCATTGACGTGCGAATCGATTTGCGACTACCTTAAATAGACACCCGAGAATCAAAGGCTCAATGCCGTAACTACAAAATCGTAAAGAGTGGTGGTCGTCTCAATCATCAATCATAATTCCTGTGCAAGCTCAACATAGCCGCCAGGTACGACACAAAGTATCGTGTATCCAGCGGCCCTAACGTATCATCGTAGAAAGTCCATGTGCCGAGTCCAGCGGAATTTCGTTGCACCTGGTCCATGTACTGCGCATCCCTCCACGTACTGCCGCGGCGCGTTTCCGAGGGTGAAAGATCAAAATTTCAAAAGAGCTTGCACGATCTGTGAAGCCTGTTCCCAAGTCAATCCAGGGTGCGTTCGTTGGTAGGTCGCTATCAGATATTGTAAGATGGCCATTTCAGGCTGTCCTTTCTCTTTATGCTTTCGATATTCGGCCTGGTAATGAGCTGCTTCTGCTCTTTGCACTTCTTGCTGCCTCGCGCGCGGATCCACTTGCGTTGCTTCTGCTCTCTGTTGCTCGTTTGCCCTTTTCCTTTCCTGGACATACTGGTATTGTCGGATCAAGTGAACTATAGAGTCTCTGTGGACCTCACCAATATAATGTACGGCGAATGTTATTGGGATCCATGTCGGCCGGCCATAGTTGATTCTAGATTTGGGGTGAAGCAGTTCCGTAGGGTCGCTTTGTTTTATGCGAACAGCATTCGGCACCATGCCTTGCTCACCGCGGCCTGGTTGCTCAGCCCTGCCAGGTTCTGGCGGCGTTCTGCCAGTATGCGCAATGCCGTGTTCGTTCTTCGGAATGCCGTCTGCTGCAACACCCTGCCTACTATAGGATGTAATGGGCAATGCAAGGACTTTGCCTTCGGCAGTCGCTTCTTGGATCACCACAAATCTGCAGACGCCAGAAATGTGGTTTTCATCATCCCTCAAGCTGCTGAGAAAATTGGTCTCTGCAGCCGATCCTGTAAGACTCCTCAGATCTTGACCGGGCCTCAACGCGAAAACGCGATATGGCTGGAAAAAGTCTGGCGAGCGTTTGCGCAGCTGTAAAGAACTAGAGTCTGCTCTTCCGGCAACTTCATACTCCGGAGACTGGTTGGGACTGGAGGGTGATACGGCTTGTTGATGTCCTTCTGAATGCAGTGGCACGCTAGGCCCGGGAGTTCGTGGACGGTCTTGCGGGGGCGTTTGATTTGGCGGAAGTGGTGCCCTGGCGCCGTTCTCAAACACGTACTCTCGTGTATCCCAGTCGATGTAGTAACGACGACCAGTGGCCTTGTCCACTGTCCACGGCGATTTGGGCATTTTGCATGTTCATGGGCAGCGCACTCCTGTACGCGCAATGCAAGAGTTTACGGAGTCCTGACAAGAAGCTGGAGGGACGGGGTGACCTTAACTACACCTCGGCTCGCGCGCTCGCTCTCAGCCTGATGGTCGCCAACCATTGATCATCTGCCGCAAACGCCGCGTCTGCAGCGCAGCAGCGGAGCGTCCTTCACCAGAGCTGATGCGACATCCAAGCGCTTTCATGTGCCAGGTAGCTAACAGAGGTGCATAACAAGCTCCATATCTCTCCCGCATGATCAGCCACATGGTCCCGTCGCGCCCTCGCTTGCGGGCCACTCATTTTGGGTGCGTACCGCTGTGCGTGCACGACTCGGTCAGGTGATTACAAGCTCAGCCTTGCTGGCCAGAACCGCAGGGGCGCACAGTGCGCAAAAACCTGCTGACATGAGTGTTATCATATCGTCCACAGCGCGTCTACACACGAGCGAGACGGGCTAACAAACATACCTCCAGGGCGTAGATCATGAGACCGACCGAATGATGCGACTCTGGCCGAAATCCTCGGCAACGCGCAGCAGTGGAAACCTCAGCTCGTCCAAAGGCAGCAGCAAAAAGAACGAGGCCTACAATAACGAAGACACGCGCACAGAGCTGTCAGGCAGCACGCTGAATCGGCATGGTAGCGACGATCAAGGATCGCAGACTGGGTACGAAGCCACTGCCCTTGATCAGATCGCACAAGAGCTACGCCGGAAATATGCCGACCTTCTGCGCAATCGTGAAGAGGTGGGACGTACACGATTGCAGGCTCAGGGAGCGTTGGATCAGTCCAATAATTTGCGTCGCCATTACCACGAATCTCAGAAAAATTTGATGAAATACATTCGAGATCAAGGCGGGGGCCATGAATTAGACAAGGATAAATTTCTCTCCTTATGCGACAGCGTGATTGCCGACTCGAATTCCGCGGATGCTCAAGCTATCACAGCAAGTGTTCTCCAAGGCAAGCTCAGCAGCCAGGAGCACCGAATGCGCGACCTTGAGATTGCGACTTTCCAGCAACTAAACACCCTTTTGAAGAAAACAGGAGCATGGCATACCGTGACTGCTCAGCTAGATCCTAAGTTACTCCAGGACGATTACCAGGCGATCTCGCAGCAATCACCTTCACCAACCATACATCCACTTTTAGAGTCATATTTTGACAAGGCTGGACATGTCGGCCTTCTTCAAGAAGAGCTCGCGGATCTCGATGGCAGCTACCAGCAGACGCTTAGTCTGCGCGTGCTGAAGACTGACCAAGGCAATCCACCGAGCGAGTCAGAGTCGCATTTTGAAACCCAATACACGGCTTCGCGGGCTGATCTGCAAAAAAAGCTCGATGAAGCTATATTGGCGGCCGACCATGCAAAGAGAGAGTGTGACAAGGCCAATCTTGATTCGACAATTAGACTACCGGAATCTCCACCAAATGAATATGTGCTCTCTGAGCCTCTTCTAAGACCTAGGGTTATCGAGCCGCAATATATTCCTGAACAAACTGAGACTGCCACAGCACCTAGCCCACAGCCTATTCCTTCAGAGAGCAAGCAGGAAATGGTTCGGGAATGGGCCAACCAACTACCTTCACTCAATGAAAAGCCGCCGGTGCAGCCAACCAAGGAAGTGGCCGATGGAGAGACGCAAATTCCTATTGTCACAAAAGAGGAAGTAGATGCCATAAATCGAATCAACCTCGAGAGGTGGACATACCAACATGTCCAGCGTCCACGCAGGCAAAGCATCTAGAGTCTTTTGCGGTGGAAAGGGCATGAGTGCCTCAAGGGCTCGAAGAAGTCTCGACTGTGCTAACGAACAGCCCATTTCCTTTGTACTTTTATTATCGTGGTGAGGCATGCATGTCCGTTGCTAACTCAGACACATTCTCAATATCAATCATATTTTCCGAAGAAACAGCAGAAACAGACAATGGTGTCTTGTATTATTTCCTACCTCATCTTTTGCAGGTCTCGTTCCTCGTCATTCAAAGCGCTGGACACAAAAAGATCACTCCTTACTCTCCACGGATGCAAGCCCATCCCGTTTGCCACAAAACGTGCCGAGGAAGCTCGGAACTGCATTCCTCCCTTCCGCTTCGCAGGAGCCGCACATGGACAAGCGAACGCACCCATACCGCACTTCTGCACTTCTACATCATCAACATCAATGATGAATGACAGACTGATCAGCTGGACAACGCACATCCGAGCATAAGCGATATCTCGTGTCCAGAACTACCGCAATTCGATCGGAGCTGCACGCCTCTTCTTACGCAGTTGGTCTTACTGGCTACGACTTCCCGCGCAAGGCTGAAGGATTTCCAAGCTCGAAAGTTTGTTGGTTGTGAACAAGGCTGAGGATGCGGTCGGGCCGAGATTGGACTCCGCCTCCATGGAACGAATGGCCAGGCCTCTGACTCCTACCTGCAACATGTACGAACACGTTGCCTTCTGCATCAAGTGCATCTGACACGTAGGCAGCACTTTGTCGCTGGGCCTCTGATTCGGATCCGAAATATTTTGGTATATCGCAAGATTTCGAATATGCGTGGCGTTAGCTTCACGGTAGCATGTGATTGCGGGGAACTGGAGAGCTCGCGGGAAGAGAGCCTCATCGTGTGCTATCTTCTTGGCCGGAAGAATACAAATCGCGACGAGGCTGAAGATTGCCGCCCGGCCCTTTATCGAAGCGGCAGGTCGTTGCAGCGGAGAAACGACTGGGCCGAGTTACCTGCGAGAAGAGACAACGTACTTCGGTCTTGCGGATTTGGCACGGGCAAATGGCTACTGTAGTTGTGTCTTGGATGTCGATCGATCAGCGATCGTCTGAGCTGAACGGGACTGCTCATTGGAGTTTGGCAAAAGCCTGCGAACGGAAAGCAGGAGCAGCAGAAGTTTGAAGACTAAGGTCTTAAGTGCGTGTATCACTGACTGTTCACGGGCTCAATCGGTCCGAGGTGTTGCTGATAGCTGTTCAGTTGACCGAAAAGCTGTGTCTAAGTATCTATCATTTGCGCGGAGTACTGAGGTCAAATAGACATAGACAAGTGCAAGCGATGCCCATCAACAAATGATCAAGATTGACTCTGGAAAGTGTGAGTCTATCTTGAGCTGCCAATGCTCGACATGTAGCGTCAAGTCAAGTAGTGTAAATAAGACAGACTATGGCATTACTGTCTTCGCCTAGTAGCACCCGATGAGCCACGACCATGATCACAGCAGCTCAGCTCCACAGGTAATATGATTCCAGAATGGTGTTCAGAGGCGACTTCAATGACAATTATCCGTTGAACCGGCGGTAGCTACTCTCTGTCTCTACCGTTCATTCTCCTTCAACCCCTAACCAGATCCTCCACCCGCCGAGGCTCCAAAAATGCAGAGAACAAACAAAAGCTGACATATTCGACTCAACACCAGATCATTACCAGTACGCACAACAACACCAGCATCACATAAAGAGTTCCTGCATCACTTTATCTCTAAACGCCAGGAGCATAAATCTTCCCTTCATGCCCCGTAGCCAAATCCGTCAAACCCTCCCAATTAAAGTGCTCCTGCCCGGGCGTCCTCACAACATCCCACCGACTCGTCCTCTCCTTCTCCGAATCCTTAATCAACTGCCCACCCTCAGGCGCAAACTCCTCAATCCATCTCCTCTTCTCCTCACTTCGGACCTTGACATCACACTTGAATGGTTTGCTCATCGTGATGACCCAAGGAGCAGTCTCGTACCAAGGTATAGGGTTCTCTGCTGCGTGTTTGCCTTCGGGTCGTTTGATTTCAAAGGCCCAGATGAGGTGGCCGATGAGGCCGAGGAGTTCGCATTGGGTGAGGTCGACGCCGGGGCAGGAACGATTGCCGTAGCCGAAGCCGCGGTCGCCGTTGAGGTTGGGGAATTCGGTGAGGGGTTCTTTGTAGGTTGGATATGAGGGGTCGAGCCAGCGTTCGGGGATGAATTCGTTGCCAGAGGGGTAGACGGATTCTTCGCGAGAGATGAGGCTGGGACAACGTTAGCAGGTGATATCTGAGAGTAGAGGAATGATGAGCTTACTAGTGGTTTGCGTGGCAAATTGCGCCCTTGGGGATGTGGTAGCCTTCGTAGACATCATCTTCCATTACCACGTGAGGAACACCAAGAGGTGTGGCTTGTCGCCATCGCACGATTTCCTTGACAGTTGCTCGCAGGCGAGGGAGGTTTGGCATATCAGACATCTCAGGTGGGCGGTTGCCGCAGACGCGGTCGATCTCTTCGACGACCTTCCCTTGCCATGATGGGTAGTGGCACATTGCCGTAAAGAATGCGTGGAGTGGTCCTCCAACAGTGGCGATGGCGACGAAAGATGATGATCCAATGGCGTGTGCTGCTTCGTAGTCGTCCAGATGCTCGGTGCCCTTCTCCTTGGTCGTCCAAAGCTTACTCCAGCAGTCCTCACAGTTGCCTTCGTTGGTCCTTCTTTCCACATCTTTCAAGGCCTCGACGAATGCATCTGTCATCTCTTGCCTGCGCTCTGCCTCAGCCTTCTTCCAAGGAGAAACAGACTCCGGCAGGTTGGCCAAGAATGTCAGCTTGTTAATCACAGGGCCGGCTGGAGACACAGCCTTGAGAATAACAGGGATGATCTTTAGCAGCTTGCTTCCGTGCTGAGGGTCAGCCCAGGCGACACCAGCGATAGTCCGCGCGCAGTGTACGAGCATATGTTCCGACCAGCGGTCTGGCTCTTGCAACACTCTTCGAAGTGTTCTCTTGTTCTCTTGGCTCGGCCAGTTGTAGAAAGTCTTTGGAGTAGCATGTCTCATAATGAGATGCATGAAGTTCTTATATCTTCGGAACTTCTCGCCGTACCCCATAAGTGGCAGAATCTCAGCACCCTCGCGCACGCCAATGGCAGCTGGAAGCTCGTTGCGATCACAGTAGTTCTTCTGGCGTGTGACGAAGAGATCTCGGGCAATCTTGTCGGATTCGATCCAGATATGAATGACTCCCATGACCTTCCACTCGTAGATGGGGCCAAACTTCTTGTGAAGACCGCCAAAGTGCCATGCTGCTTCGATACCTGGTCCTGGAACATCCCAAAAGCGGCCAGCGTATGGAAGACCTGTTCAGAGTCAGTCTCTCCTCAACTCTTCCAATCATTTCACAATCCATCATACCTGGTAGTCGCGGAAGCGGCTTCACTCCAGCGGGTAGCCTGCTCTTGCTGCTAAATACTCTGGCAATCACCAGAGAGATGACGAGCAAGAAGATGAAGACGAATTTCGGCTGCTGGAAAACCGATGTCGTAGCTGTTGTTCCAGTGAGAGGATCAATGACATTGACTTGCGAGGATGATCCGGTAGCGCTGGCCAGCATCTGCTCAGCCGGCGACTTGACTTGAGCCATGATGGTATCCTTCCCGGTGTGGAGGTGGCCCAGATGTCGACTCGATGGATATTGAAATCTCTTCAAAGAAGTCCACAGAGACAGAGATGTACGTCCAGCGTAGGTCTCAAGTGGGCAAGGCCGGGGTGGCCATCTGTTTTATCGGACATGATCACTCGGCCGCAGCGAGGCATGCCGCATGCAGATGATGAGGTACGGCATCCAAGGGCAGCGCGGCGAGGATGACCGCAGGTACGCAAATGGGCAGTTCCCTGAGTGACACGGCATAGCCGAGTGATCGAAAGTAGAAACAGATTGCTTGGTGAAGTCAGAAGTCCGGAGAATAGAGTGGAGAGCCGCGAGGGGTGCGGTGTGCTGAGCTTAATGAAATGGCACGCCCGTCATCAAATTTTAGGCGGCTGCTTACCTGAGACGTAGCCAGCTGTGTTCAAAACGTGGAGCAAGGATCCGATCCCGACGCACAGTCCTTTATTTAGCAGGACACGGGCATGGCGACCACCGGCCTTGCGTTCCTTCACATGCGTCTTGTTGGCGATGAGAGAGCGGTCCAGCTGGCGCACGAGCGTTGTCCTGAGCAGTTCGTGGGCGCCTACAGTAAGCCAATCAGCAAGCCAGGCCGCATAGAAGACATTGTCCTCGAGCAAATGCTTTCTTGCGTATGCTTCAGTGGCAGGAAATCTCGCCCGATAGACATCATGCTCTGCCAACGCTCTGACCCCTTGGATTGATCTGTTCGACATCGGGACGGGTCCATGTCATCCGGCTGAGCCTCTGTGATGAAGGATGATGTCTACTGAGCTGACGCCCAACTGAGACTCGGGACCGAGCTGATAGAGAAGTCGTCTGCGTGGAAACATTTTGGAGATCCGGAGTCTTGGTACATGATCCTGCCTGCAGATCGCTTCCAGCCGGAACAATTCCATGCTTTCTGCAGGTTTGCGCCAACCAGCAACAACCATAAGAGGATGCCGCATTGCGTCTTTGCGGAAGTCTGTTGCATTGATTTCTTATTGTTGCTGTCGCTGAGCGGCAGTTCTTTCGGCGCGGTGACATCGTACATGCATTGGACCAAGAAGTGCTCGCGGCCACGAGCTGTCTGTTCAGGTTTACCAATGGCACCATTTGCGCCAGTTTGAGGCATAAACACCCTTCTCTGCAATGGTCGGTGTCGGCGGACGAAACTTCGTGCGAGCCCAAGACAATCCTGCCATTGCACGTCATCGAGCCAGATCTGCTGGCGGGCTCATTTGAAATTGTCCAAAGAAAAGCCTCCATGAGTGCTATCTGGCACGGCGCTCTTCAACTCCTCTCCCAATTTCTTCTCATACTCTTTCACATCGGGATGGTCCACTTCGCCGACACGAACACCGCTCCAGTCGTCCTCATATCCTCTATCAATGTGCGGCCACGGCCCGACTGGCGTGATGGCGCGAGGATTGATTCCTGCATGGCTCTTGGTATAGTTCTCCTTGATATGCCTGAAATCGGTCGTCTCTTCAAATGCTTTGTTGTTCCAATACAAGCCCCTCAACCAATTGTGCAGCGTCGGATACCCATATCGTATCATGGACAGATTCGTTTTGAAGTGCTGGACATAGGCCACGTCGAATCTAATCAAGGTGCAAAAGACGCGTATGTCGACTTCGGTCAACTCGCGACCGAGGATATACGGGCCGTCGTTCGATGACGCGAGTTTCTCGAGGAGGTTGAGAACCGCGAAGACGGGCGGGAGGTTCTTTTCGTAGGTCTGCTGATCGGGCGCAAAGCCGGCTTTGTATACACCCGTGTTCAAGTCGCGCTGGAGGATAGACGCGAGCGCATCGATCTTGGAGCGGAGGTTCTCGGGGTATAAGGAGATACTGGCGAGCTCTGGTGGCAGAAGCGGGTTGAATGCAGTTTGCAGGTCGTGGAGCAGTTCATGAGACTGAACTCGTTAGCATGCCGACCAGACCCGTACCTGCACAGCTTCGGGTACCTCATTGTTGACGATGGTGTTCAGCTTCTTGTCCCAGAGAACTGGTACGCTGTATCTGCCCTTGTATTCTTTCTCGGCTTTAAAGTAGACCTCGTGCATGAACTTGCTGCCAAACAGCTTGTCCTCAGTCGCGCCTTCGTAATTGTCGTCCGCGTCGCTAGCATTGAACCTCCAGCCCGGCCATCCCTGGTCGTTGCCCTTCGGATAAGGCCGAACAACGCTCGTCTCGATCCCAGCGTAATGCTGAAGCTGCTTGAGATGGACGACCAGGTTGGCGCGATGGGCGAACGGGCAGAAGAGGCCGATGTAGAGGTGGTAGCGGTCTTTCTCGGGCTGGAAGGGGCCATCGGCAGTAATCTTGCCATGGAACGAGTCCTCGGGACCCGAATGCCACGACGGTGGAAGAGCACTGGTCGACATGGTAGGATTCAGTGTTGCTTTGCTGTTCGTGAGCTGGCGAGTGAGTTGCGTCAAACGTGAGAGCATCAATGATCAATAAGAAATATGTCAGACGTTCGTCTTACGACTACCGTCTCTGCTTACATCAACAGCATTATGGAGCTATGCTATGTCTGGTCAATGGGAAAGTGGGAGCTCGCTGTCGCATGATTGCGACATGTCCATCATCGGAACAATTCCGCTGCCGTTCCGACCAACTTCACTGCCCGTTCCAGCAATGCCATCTCCACCACCGCCACGAACAACAAGGCGATCAGCATCAAAGGCTGTTATACTTCAGAAAGGATGAGACAGCAAGAGATGCGGCAGAGTTTCAATACTAACTTTCGCCATCTCTGACGTGTAAATGCACAGAATCAATACCAAATGAGAATGCCTGTAGCAGAAGAATGTCCTACAACAATTCGACCACAATTCGAGTGAATCAAGCAGCTGCTGGGAGGAACTCCACCGTATTGACGCACCGAGAATATGACAATGAAATCGCTCTTCACCGTCCCACTAGCAAGAAGAGCCGGATGTGAGATTGGTTTACTTAGCTCAAGTCCACCGGCACCATGCCTACCTAATCTTACAGCATTGAATACAGGGCGCAGTTCTATCTTGCTGCGTCAGGCCTGTAGGTTGTTATCGTGGAGATCATCTACACTTAGTACATGATATGCTATCTTCCCAAGACAGAGCTACAGCTCCAGGTACATACTAGCTTCCCGGGCCGGTTGCAGCTGCCCTTAAGAGCAGCTCGCCACATATCATTGATGTGCGTATCCGATGCACAGCTTCCAGAAGTACTCAACAATAACAGTGAGATCACAATCGAACCACAATGTCAACCATGAAGACCATCTTCGACGCTTACCAGCAACGCCAAGCCACCTTAGAAGCAACGTACTCCACAAACCCCTACGCCAAAGGTATCGCATACATCTCCAACGAAATCGTCCCTCTCCACACTGCCCGCATCCCCCTCCTCGATCAAGGCTTCTTGAAAGGCGACCTCACCTACGACGTCGCAAGTGCCTGGAATGGCCGTTTCTTCCGCCTTGACGACCATCTCACCCGTCTCGAACGCTCATGTCAAAAAATGCGCTACCGAATCCCGATCTCTCGAGAAGAAATCAAACGCATCACAATATCCATGCTTGCGAAATCCGGCATCAAAGACGCTTATATTTGTTATATCGTTACTCGTGGTCTGGAACGTATCAGTAATACTTCTCTCGGCAAGAAAGCGGAAGAATTGACTAATACGCTTTATATTTGGATTTCCCCTTATGTCTGGGTCATGTCGCCTGCTGCGCAGATGGATGGATCTGGAAGTGCTGTGATCGCGAGGACGGTAAGAAGAACGCCCCCTGGGGCGTTTGATCCTACTGTGAAGAACCTGCAGTGGGGAGATTTCACGAGAGGGCTGATGGAGGCGGGGGATCGTGGGGCGATTTATCCGTTTTTGACGGATGGAGATGGGAATTTGACGGAAGGCGCGGGGTATAATGTTTGTGTTGTGAAGGATGGGGTGTTGTTCACGCCGGATCGAGGAGTGTTGGAAGGTGTGACGAGGAAGAGTGTTTTGGAGGTTGCGAGGAAGGTTGGGATGGAGGTTAAGATTGAAGTTGTGCCTGTGGAGTTGGTTTATCGCGCTGATGAGATCTTCATGTGTACGACTGCTGGAGGGGTGATGCCGATTACGAGTCTTGATGGACAGAAGATTGGAAGTGGGAAGGTGGGTGACTGGACTGCGAAGATCTGGGATGGATATTGGGCGGCTCATGAGCATCCGGATTTGAGTGAAGACATTAATTATGCTGCTGACTCTGGTAGATCGAAGCTGTAGTCTAGGTGAATTGGCAGTTGGACTGATCCGTAACGGCAACGTTGTCGAGGTTTGAGCCCTGCTTTCGTGCACGCTCGAGCCATGCCTGTGGAGAATTAGCAATTTGCATCACCAGAATAGCGGACGTGTATGGTCACCTCAATGCTGGCATTCGATGGGTTCTGATTTCGGCTGAGGAGGAACAGAGTGGTGAAGTTGCTCGCTTGCACGATGGCAAAAGCATTGTCATCGTCAGCAGCCACTTTGCCATGGCAGTCCTCATCACCGCTCAGACCAATGTCCTGAACAATGCTTTACAATAGTTAGAAGGTACCACAAGTTTTCAACGTCAGGATTGATCACATACTAGTTTGGACCTGGGCAATCTGGGCCAGGTTGGCCAGGGAATTGTACTCGCAACACACCGACGTGACCATAACCAGCATAGGGAGACACTGGAGTGGCAGTTCCCTCGATCGGGATCTGAGTGCCGTTCAACTCGCAGCCGTTCTGGACGTTCACTGTGCCGTTATCCTATCATATCATTAGTTGATCTATTCGGCTCGGCTCCTGCTTCGATCCACTCACGTTCAGAGCATAGTCGGCAACAATGCACTTGCAGCCTGCAGTGAAAGGTGCTAGTGTACCTGATAGAATGTCAATATAAGGGTGTGCAAGATTTGCTTGCTCCTCACGCGACTTGACTTACCGGCTACTTGATACCAGCGGCCGAGATACTCATTCAGGACAAAGTCATCGGTAGGCTTAGGATAGAAGCATTGTCCATCATACGTCGCACCGGTAACTGCTGGTGCGGCCTGAGTGGAGTTGTCGCTGCTTTGGCGCTTGTGCAAGCTTCTGTATGGGCCTGATGCCGATGCGGCAGCCGCCAGAGAGGCAACAAGAAGTCCGGAAGTGATCATCTTGACTGACCCTTGACAGAGGAAAAGGCAAACCGAAGTGTCCGATGAGGTGAAGTTGCACCCCAGCTCTCACCTTTGTACGCCAGCATGGTAGAAGTAGCGATATTTCGCCGAGTAGAAACCCGTCGACGTCGTGCAAGACATGTCACCACCTACGCGGCGACTTGGCCTCGCAAGAAGTTTATGCCAGCCACGTTTGCGCATGGCGAACGCTGAAATCGGCTTCTACACGATGCATCTCGTGCCTTGACTCTGCCGGAAGATCGAGCCGGCCGGGTAAAGTTATGGGCCTGGTGCTTGGCTGCGTGTTTTGCTGCCGTAAACAGTGACGACGCCCAGCCTTTTCAATGTTTCCTGGGGCTTCCGCGGGAGTCGTTCGTCCGTAACTTCTCCTTCAGTCCAATCATCGACTTCTGGTTTATTTTCTTTGGGAAACGCACTGCACGACCACTTTGACATGATGGTGAAGGCGAACATGACTCTCAAGGTTTACGCTGCGAGGAGGTGAAGAAATGGAAGCGGGCTGCGAGCGCCGCGAATAACGCCGCTCAACGACATCGTCCGGCAATGTCCTAAACGGAGCATGTGAGTGAACGAGAATCTACAGCTGCCTCCAATCGATCATCGATGTGCGCTGCGCCATGGAAGGAAACGACGTGCTCATGACGTTCCAGTTCTTCCAGCTGGGCTACGCTGATGGCGCGTGAAACCAATTGAACACAGCTTTGCGAAACTGACTTGGCTGGTCTACTAACAAGCAGAATGGAACTTGAACGATCGTGAATCTTTAGAAGCACCGAAAATCTGATTGAAAGAGCGACTGAAGTTACATCAGGGTGTGCGCCAGCGACTATGCCTTGATATACGGAATGCCGGTCAACTTGAATGTCCGCTCATCCAACACTGGCTTGTTCAAAGGCTCGAATCTCGAATGAGGATCGTCTTCCCCATCTCTCTTCGCCATGTTTGATCCCACATGCCTCGCATTCGGCCAATGCGTAGTTCCCACGAATCTCTCGAACGCATCCTTCTTCCTCACCAAGTCTTCCTGCGTGGCATCTGCGACTGGCATGTAGCAAGTATACACAGCGAAACGAGGCTGCGATGTGCTGGAAGGGAGGTTGTAGTGCGGTGTCCGGGAATCCCAGACAAGCAAGTCACCAGGCTCGGCGCACACCTTCTCCCACTTGTAGCCTTGATCATCGAGCCACTTCATGCCTCTCTCGGTGAAGCCGAACCACTCTGGAGTCCAGGCAGGGATGCGTGGCTCATCGATGTGGACCCGGTGGAATTCTTCTGAGGCAAGATGGCCACCTTTGCAGACAATGAGACCTCCATCCTCTGGGCCATTGGGCAACAGATTCACAAGTCCCTGCAGACAGCGAAAGCCAGGCTTGAGAGGATCTTGGTCTTGATGTGGCCACGGCTTGTTCTCTGGGATGTCTTTGCGGCTGAACAACAATCAGTGAGAAGAGCAGTTAACGATACCAATTGCGACTCACTTTGGGAAGCTGAAATTGATGGCATCAAATGATACGATTAGGTCCTCGGTATCGTAGACCTTTTCAAAGGCCCCAACGACTCCTGGCTCACCACGTATGGTCCAAGCGAAGTCTTCGTGCGTGACAGCGTACTGGAGACACATTCCCTTTTCGTTGATGTGCGGCAGCTTATCTTTGTGAACGGTAGAGAGATCGTTCCTGTCAAAGCCGAGATTGCTGTTGTCCTGTCAGCTCTGATGCAACAAGGCTAATGAGCCACTTACAAGCTTTCGAGCCAGCCGAACATGGCATCGGCATACTTCTCTGCTCGCTCTTTTGGAACTGCCCCTTTGATCACTGCAAATCCGTCACGGACCAAGTCATCTCTCCAGTCGCCATACTTGGGATCTGTTCCGTCGACTTTCAAGGCCTGGCTGGTGGCCACGACTTTGAGAGGCAAGGTAGTTTCTGTGATAGTTGCTGACATTTTGCAATAAGCACTTGAAATCAGCTGGTTTCTGGGATTATTGCGCTTGGTCGTCCAGGCGCTTGATCTAAGCCGATATAAGAGAACATGAAGATGCACCAACCGACAAGTGTTCCTGAATCCATCGCCACGCACACTGAGCCCACGAGAGCCGATCTCAATCATCGCTCCGCCGAAAGCTATTCTGGTAATTTCATGCGAGCCCGTGGCGTGCCCACAATCCGAGCCTTCGGAAAGCGGACATCTCGTCGCTGAACCTTGGCGGTTGCAGTCCAGATCACCGAAGTGGACAAGGATGGGGAATAAACACCTGGACGACTGGCCGCTAGTGGTCAAGTAAGTACTCATTGCCTGCCAGTCATCAAAAATGATGCATTCTGCATTGGCCAAAGTGGTCCCTCTTACACTTTGTCTGAGCTTTCCCTTGATGCCTGCGCACGTTCAAAATGGCATCGTCAACGCAATCCCTGACCATTCTCATTGTCGGAGGCGGTATCGCAGGGTAAAATGTTTCTGTCAGACTTAACAACATGATATGCTGATTCTGGTGATCAGGCTGTCTGCGGCAATAGCCCTCCGAGCTCCAAATCGTCAGATCACAATACTTGAGCAATCACGTCTACATGCAGAGATCGGGGCGACAATCTCCCTTCAACCGAATGCGAGTCGCATTCTTGCGCAACAATGGAAGCTATCTGCAGAAGAGCTGGCCATTGCTCGCGGTATGATCGATCATGGTTTCAGGGTGTACAATACAGAAGGAACCAAAGTGAACGAGATTCCGCTCAAGGAAGGAAAATACGATGCAGAGCGAATGATGTACCACCGTCAAGATCTCCACGAATGTCTGAAAGTGGCCGCTACCTCAACCACAAGACCTGGGCCGCCTGCTACGATAAAAGTCTCCAGCAAAGTCATCAGTTGCGATTGTGATGCCGGAATGGTCGAGCTCGAATCTGGCGAAAAGCTCCAAGCGGATGTACTCATCGCGGCTGATGGCATTCACAGCACGATGCGACCATTTGTACTGCGCGAGACAGTGACTCCTGTACCCACAGGCCTATCCGCATATCGACTTATAGTCCCCAACAGTATCCTGGTAGAGCATGCGAAAGGTTTCTGCAGCAACATTAATCCCCGCCAGCCATTCACATCGATGGTTATGGCTCACTCGTGTCGTTTGATAATGGGCACTGCTCGGGAGGGCACGATATATAGCATGGTCGGTCTAGTTCCGGACGAGAAAATGAACGAAGATCCGAACGTGAAGCAGTCTTGGGTATCACGAGGTGACCTCAACAAGATGCTCGAGACATATCAGGACTTTCCTGACTGGGTCAAAGAGCCTTTCAGGCTGGCAAAGGACATTGGACTGTGGCAGCTACGAGATATCGATCCTCTAAAGACTTGGACCAGAGGCAGAGTTATCCTGATCGGCGATGCGGCACATGCTATGCTTCCAACTCAAGGACAGGGTGCAAGTCAAAGCGTGGAAGACGCCGAGGCCTTGGGTGCTTTCTTCGCAGACATCACGGAGGCACCA
This sequence comes from Cercospora sesami, assembly GCA_013365235.1. Taxonomy (NCBI): domain Eukaryota; kingdom Fungi; phylum Ascomycota; class Dothideomycetes; order Mycosphaerellales; family Mycosphaerellaceae; genus Cercospora; species Cercospora sesami. The sequence goes on from JAASLG010000170.1 coordinate 24,980, forward strand.
AGCAAAGAGCAAGTTCAGAAAGTTCTACAGCAAGTTTTCGATTCACGTTACGAAAGAGCTAGTTTGATCCAGAAGTACAGCCGAGAAGCGGCAAAGCCTGCAACAGATGCGGGCAGCAAAGAGATAAAGATGCGCCCTGATGAATTCATGGATTACAATTGTCATTACAAGGGAGTCAAAGACTGGATTGAGCAACGCCAGATACGGGCAAGCGCATAGCGTGTGCTCTATGGCACTTCCACCTGGCAAACTTGTTTCGCTTTCAGACTCGACTCTTCTTCGAAGCAATTATTTGTCGCGACGCTGGCAAACCCTGAGCAAGCTTCATGTTCATAGTCCGTTCTAGTACATCAAAGGAACGTCGTTGATTACAGCAATGCATCGACAAGCATCGGCTATTCCCAAGTGGTTCTGCCCAAAAGCTCTCTTTCAGTGATTCTCAGCTTCAATGCACTCAGAGGCAAGCAAGATTTTCATTGACAACTTGAGTATATCATACGGCAATTCTCTCACTCATTCGTCTTCCATCTTACAAGCTCGTGCATTCTGAAGACTGCCTCGTTTTCTCCTCGCTGAAACACTTTCAGCAGCCACATTCGACAAGACACAGAATTCGCAATCGTTCAACACCAACGCAAGATACCACTCACGACCAATTCCCCTCAGCATAAGTCCACTATCATGACTGACAAGGTTCCACACGACACCGCTCAAGGTTTCGACAACATCACAGTTTCCGAAGTCAAATTGAGCAGCTCCACTGCCAAACACTTTGTGCCGACCAACATTGGCATCGAAGACGAGTATGTCTATTGCTCTATCGCTATCCCAAAGGACAACTTCCCCATCGCGCTCCAATCGGATACGGAAAAGAAGAACATCGAGCAGAAGGCCGCGGACAAGCTTCTCAATGACTGTAGACTCACCTCATACGCTACCGTGAACAAGCACAGCTTCTTGGTCAAAGTTGAGAAAACTGGTCCAAACTCCGGCGTGCCCGTCGCAGCGCAACTCAACAGCAAGAAGTACAGCGCAGTTGTTGTTGTCTACAGAGGCAAAGGCAAGATCGACGACAACGAACTGGACCAGGCTATCAACGAGAGCATTTGGATCAATCATCGTTTCGACCCTTCTGACGGGAAAGTCAACATGAGCAGAGTCTGGAATTCCAAGTCTGAGAAGGATGATTCCGGTCTGCGCTGGCATTGGACTGGCGTCAAGTTCTTCAACCGCAACGATCAGATCGACCCGCAGCTCGCTCGTAATGGCCTGGAAAAACTGTCAATCGACCTTGCGAGAAGTCTCGGAAAGGCCGAGGGCGACATCTACGCATACCACATCCCAATCGAAGCAACTGCTAGCTCGACTTTCACACTGCCGGAACTCACCACTGGCAACGGCCCAACCTTGCTGCCAATAGAGCATGAGCGTCGCAAGGATGTTCTGCGTGCGCTACTTGAGCAGGAGTATATTGGCGCTAACGAATCCTTCGACACCGAGAACGATCCTGCAACTCTAATCGAAGGCTTGCAACTTGTGAACGGAAAGGAACGCCGACTCGCCTCAATCAGCGGAACCACGCCACTGCTCTACGAAAGCGCATCTTCCAAGCTCTTCTTCAAGCATGAGCAAACCGTGTCATCATTCATGCTGGAGTGCTTCGGCAACGGCAGAAAGCTCGACTTGCCCCACGACAACAAGAAGTTCAACCAGGCTCTCAAGGGCAAGCGTGTCAAATTTCTGGTCAAGGGAGAGTGGCAGACAAAACCCATCGCCAAAGTCGAAACCACCTTGGTCAAAGACATTCTCGATGAAAAGAAGTATTCGGCTTGGCTGCCTCAACCTCACGAGGAGCCCGACCTTCCTTGCCTGAATGTTGGCACTGAAGCATATCCAAGATTCATGCCTCCTGAGAGATGCATTTTGCTACCCGGCCAGACCTTCGCCAAACCTATCACCAATGCCATTCGTACTCAACTTAACGGGCAGCAGACTAGCACTGGTTTGACCACTGTTGAGCAGACTGCGTATGCCATCAGCAGTGTTAATGTGGACAACAAGGACAAGGAATCCCGCAAGAGCGAGCTGGAAAAAGTCTTCAACGGGACTTTTGGCAAGAACATCAAAGTTTGCTTCGTCCAAGTCAAGGACGACTCGCCTCCAGAAGGTGCTTTGGAAGAGTTCCGAAAGTGCATTGTCAACATTCCGACTGCTAAAGGCCTGGACACCGCAAATTGGGAATCGTTCACGCTGAAACTCAGCTCGTCGGAGAGCAACTGGACTGCTGAACTCAAGAAGATTGCAAATGATCATGCTACATTTGGCCAGAACCTCATTGCCGTTGTTCTTCTCGGCGAAGGGAAAAACAAGTTCGTCGCCTACGAAAACCTGAAGCGCATCTTCGATGTTGAAGTCGGCATGCAAGCCTACTTCTTGACAGCCAAGCACCTGCAAAAGAAAGGAGCTCAAGGAGCTACTGGCGAACTCATTGGTCGCATGTCGACTCGCCACCTTCCAAAGGGCTCAGCCAAGACAGGAGCCTCGAAGCTTGAGATCGCCATCCACATCGAAGAGACTGCTTTGCAAAACGAATCGCCCTCTGGCTATCTTGTGGTCATCGCTGCGAAGGATGCATTGTCCAGCAGTGGATACTCCACATTTAGAGAGCTCGTTCACACAGAGGACATGGACCAATACGACCTTGCCGCCCAATTGTCGAAACTCCTGAGCAACAAATTCAAATTCGGCTCGGAAGGCACAGAACCGACCCAGATTACCATCATCCGCTCTGGCTACGTCGTTGAGCAGAGGCCTGGCGAGCTCAACAAGGAATCTGACAAGATCCAAGACGCTGCGCAGGCGCATATGGCTCACGGCGGACAATTCTCATACCTCGTCCTCGACAATTCCGCGGCCGACACTTTGGTCATCCAGAAGGACGCCAGCAAAGTGTCAAACCTAAGAACGCTTGTACTGACAGATGCTGAGATCCGGAGCGACGGTAGTACTCGCTTCTTCCGTGTTCACCGTCCTCAGCACGCTCAGAGCGATGGCACAAAGCTCCAGACCACTGCCATCGGAATGATCTTGACTGGCCACCGTCTTGATGGGACTGAATTTGCCATCGGATCGAAGCCACCAAGTCGCCACGACTCCGCTGAAAGCCTGGTCGCAAGTGGACAAGAACAGAAACCAACCCCAATCGTCATCTCGCCAAAATTCCTTCCTGGCTTGAAGCCCCAAACTCGGCACATAAGGAGCGAGGCAATTCGCAATAAGGAGAACGAGATTCCGAGTCTCGTACCAACCACGGCTACCTTTCCATCTTCCAAGCCTCTTGCTGAACGCAGAACTCCAAGCAATCCAGAGACCATGCGCAAGATCTCCACAGGATTTGACCCATTCGGGCTTCCTCTGTCTCCTACAGGCAATTCTCCAGCCAAGACTCCCTCACCTCTTTCCGAACGTCGAATCCCAAGCAACCCCGAGACCATGCGCAAAGTCTCCACAGAATCTTCCCCTGATGGATTATCCTTGTCTCTCACAGACAACGACACGCCAGCGCGAAAGAGGCATGTGCGCAAGGCCGACTTCGAAATCCACATCGCGCCAGAGATCTTTCAAGGCCCAGTGGTCGAGCAAGGTTCAAAGAAGCAAGAGCCTCTGACCACAGCCGAAATGGAGCGCATCGGTCATCTTTGGAAAGATCACCTACTCGACCTCAATGACCAAAAGTATCCGGTGGTCACTCATCTTGCTCACGCTGTTTGCAAGCGCGCGAAGTTGCATATCAAGCTCGTCAACGGCAATCCTGTCCTTCCACCAGTCCATGCAGAGGTGGCCGACACGCTTTACTTCTTGTAGAGTACGGTCAGATCAAAGATTGACTCAGATTTTTGAACTTCCAAGGTTGCACTGCTTCCTCTTCTTTCGATTGACTCCTTCCACTTCTCTCAACGGGCTTTTCCTCTTCTTTCGACTGGCTGCTTCCACTTCTCTCGACTGGCTGCTTCCATTTCACTGTCTCCATCATACTTCACCATGCGACATTCACTTCTTACACTCTTTCGATCGACACTCTTTCCCAAGTCCTCTTCGCTGAAAGAGGCCAGCTACTGACATGGCTGTGTCAAGCTCCGCTCACTTCTGCTGGGAGCCACTGGCAATGATTTCTTTGCGGCGTTCATGTACGGGTCTGTTCTGGGTTGGTGTCACATTTGGTCAGTCTAGCGCCAGTGTGGTGCGGAACACTCGCTTCGGCGGCTGTTGTGGTAGATAGATGCACAATCCATTCCTCGCTGCTCATTATATTTCCCGTTTCCCCCATGTCAGCGATGAGTCAATGCTGATTGCGAGTGATGAGCGCCCAAAAGGCTGAAGTTGGAATTGTCTCTTATTGGTTGTCACTACCTACAACAGCCATTCAGGACTTCTGGTGTCTACCATCATCTCCATTCTCATACGGACCTCCACTTTCCTTGACCTGACCATTCTTCTCATTGCTGTCCTTGGACTGCTGGCTCCACTCTGGTGCCTCGTCCTTGCCACTTTCTTCCTCCTCGTCGCCCTCCTCTTTCGTCTTGTGTACAGTCTGAGGATCGTGCTCGGCGGGGCTGTAAATGGTGACAAGCTCCAACGGCTGAGTCTTGGAGGTATTGATAAATTGATGCTGAGTACCCGCGGGTACCACGACGACATCGGATGCTTTCACGTTCTGGATATTCGTCAGCAGGCCACCTCTCTAAAGCGATGAGCCGCAATTACCTGGTCTTTCCCAGCAACGGTAGCTTTCCCTTCACCGCTTGTGAAGAGCAGAACTTGATCCACAGTGTGCACTTCATCTCCAATGTCACCTCCCACTGGAATCTCCATCGTCACGATCTGCGAATAGAGACCAGTGTGCAGGACCTTTCTGAACTGCCCAAACTCCCGCTTCCTGGAGGCCAGACCCTCAAAATACACCAGCTCATGCTTCGGTGGGTTCTTTGACACCTTGGAATCCTTACCCATGGTTGCTGTAGTTGCTGAGAATGGGCGTAATGCTGTGGTTCGTAGAATTGGACGTGAATGCTGAAGTATGCGTGTACTTACGCGGGAGCAGAGCATTTTGGAGGAAGACCTACCATTGCTGCACAATGACAACGTGCATATATGGCTACCATTGCAATTTGATGACCTCACATCATGTTGATGTCAGTGACGCGTTCGTGGTTCGGGGAGCTTCATGTGTCAGCATCATCGTCTGTTCGAGCCCGCGAGCAGACGGGTACTGCCGCAGTGCCTGTGTTCCAGCAAATGGAAACTGAAAAACCGGATAGTCCATGTTGGCTATGCTCTTGCATCCAGCTGGACCCGCGCGGCCTTCATACACATACCTTAGCAGATTGGGATGACCGATGACCTTCTTTCTACACAAGCAGATATGGAAGAAGTGGAAGTGAAAGTTTGTCCATGAGATTTCCTACATCCGATGTGCCCTCTAGCCTTTCCGTCCCCGACATCACGCTGCCAACCTTATTTCGCAAGTTTTCTCTTTAACAGCTTCCTTATGTTGCTTTTCACGGGCCTTGCACTTAACAGTGCTTCGATCAGAGTACGTTCTTCCACGTCTACTGGCCCATAACAATCGCCCACTTGTTATCGGCGCCCTTCTCGAGCAGCAACCGGACAATCTCCGCCTGGCCTCCTAAAGATGATGTCTAGAGTGCATGAACCGCGACGCCCTTCTAAGCAACAACTGTGTAACCTGCGTATGACCTTCAGAAGATGCAGCCTCCAGTGCGTTGCCGAAGTGCCCCCCTTGTGCATTGACCTGGGCGCCCTTTTCGAGCAGCAACCGCACAACCTCCGCGTGCCCTGCAAAAGATCCAGCCTGGAGAGCGAAGCCGAAGTGCCCTCCTTGTGCATTGATATCGGCACCTCTGTCGAGCAACAACCGGACAATCTCCATGTGCCCTACAAAAGATCCAGCCTGGAGAGCGTAGCCAAAGTGCCCTCCTTGTGCATTAACCTCGGCGCCCTTCTCGAGCAGCAAGCGCACAATCTCCGCGTGCCCTACGAAAGATCCAATCTGGAGAGCGTAGCCGAAGAGCCCACCTTGTGTATTGACATCGGCACCTTTGTCGAGCAACAACCGGACAACCTGCGTATGACCTTCAAAAGATGCAGCGTGGAGAGCGTAGCCAAAGTGCCCACCTTGCGCGTTAACATCGGCGCCGTTCTCGAGCAGCAACCGGACAATCTGCACATAGCCTCTAGAAGATGCAGCCTGGAGTGCGTTACCGAAGCGCCCTCCTTGTGCGTTGACATCGGTGCCCGTCTCGAGAAGGTTTCTTACTACTATGCCAAGACCTGTGAAGCTCGCATAATAAAGGCCGGATCCTATCTCGTCAAGTGACTCAAATGCGTCACTCCATGTCTTATCGGGTTGAAATACGAGGAGCCAGTTTAGCATTGCATCTTTGCATGCAAGTAGAGACGTTTCGCGAGTAACGTCTTGGACCTGCTGTAGGATTGAATGGGAGGGCCAGGAACGTGCCGCATAGCGCAGCAATGGAAATTTATCCAGGTCTTGCGCCGTAGAGGACTTTTCACCGCTTCGGATGTAATGGAGGAGATATGTTAAACAGCTCTGAGCGAGGAGCCTGTGTCCAACAGCACTTTTGAGGTGGAACTCGGATACCTTGCTCCCTAATATGCGGGCCGATTCCAAGTACTCTTTTACTGAGAAGTGGGCCAGTCTGACCTTCGAATCCTTATTAACTAGATGCCGGGCATGAGGCAGGATAGGAGAAGGGTCAACTCCCTTTCGGCCTCGATCAAGATTCTCATCCCATATGTTGTCGCTTATATAGTCCATTTCCGCGAGCGCATTGTTACCTCTATCAGTCCCAGTAGAATCCTGTAAAAGGACGAGTCCTGCCAGAATCTGCAATATGCCTTCGATTGTACTACGCTCATCCACGTCCACGCTTCCCGCTGCTATGAGGTCGATTATCGTAGCTTCTGCAAGCTCGCCAAGCGTCGGAGGTGACTGTGCGTATGCGAGCCACTGCAGTAAGGTCAGCGCTTCTTTGCGGAACATGTCCTCGATCCTATATAGCATGCGTTCATACGTGGCATCAAGTGTTGCCGGAAGATTATTTAGCAACTCTTTGACATATTTAGGCTTGATTGCTTTGAGCCTTTTTACCTCCTGCAGCTGACAGTATGCCTATCTGAACCTGTACGTCAGCAAGACGTTAGTGTTCGCATCGGAGACCATAGGATAAGTATAACTTACATGCTATCCGCCCTTTGCGAAATAGTCTGTTCAATTAGTACTCGCGTCTTGTAGTCTAGTAGCAACAAACGAGAATCGTGAATAAGCTGTGTCGCGATATACTATCGAATATCCTCGTCTACAGAATACGTAGCAATCGGGAGCGACAATGCCCCTAGTCTGTCCGCCGATACGCGTATGTTAGGAAGTTCGTAGCTTGTTACAAATACCCTTATATTATATGCCTTCTGCGATACCCTAATTAAGCATTCGAACACACTTTGGCGGACATCGCTATCCTCAGGACTCTCGTCGAGCGCATCCAGAAGCAGAAGTACGTTCCGATATGCCTCGAGGCAAGCAAGCAGAATGTTTTCAAGCTCCTGTACGCCCAGTACGCTTCTGTTCGGCTTGTCGAATGCCTGCTGCAGCATCGACAAAGCTGGCCCTTTCCACCCGAGCTGTGCAACGAGCGAACACAGAAGATCTGGAAGCCGCTGCTTCCGCTTATCGGAGAAGGAGAAGTAGAACACGGCGTATCCGATATCAGGCTGATCTTTGCAGTATGCCTTTACGTCTTCGACAGCAGTCGAGCAGAGCACTGTCTTGCCACAACCCGCTTTTCCGTGCATCCACAAATGACGGGTGGAAGAAGAATTCTTCTTCCAATCTCGATAGATGTCCGACTGAAGGAGCCAGGACCCCGAACGCGGTTCGTGCAGCTGGCGTGCGGACTGATGGTTCGTCCACGGATCCGGCGGCGACAGCCATTCCGCAATCTTCTGGAATCGCTCTGCATGCTGTAAGGCGACGTTGTCTCGGAAGTGAATCGCAGCTAAAAGACGCTGCCTCGCCCCTTCGCGTCCTTCGCCATAGTTCGCGCCAGGCGTTACTGCGAAGATGCCGTATAGAGCGTACGACAAATCTTCCGGCTCTGTCGTCGTCCGACCTTCCATCCATTTCAGCTTTTCCTCGACGCTAAGAGTGCTGCTTGCTGCATATATGCGTAGCACCCGCTCCGGGATCCTAGTGATAGCTGCGATGTCCTTCTCTAGACTGGGCCCACATCCGTAGTCTACATAGGTGGAAGCTCCTTTGTTCCCAATTACCTGCCACGTCGCCGTTACAAAAACGAGCAACCGCGAAGCGAGCAGTTCCTGTAACGTCCAACCCCTTCGAAACCACTCGCTCTGTACAAACGCGCTCCTGTTTTCAGCTTCCTGGACGTCCGTAAGATATGCAATGCATAATACCGCATTGGAATACCAATCAAACATCAAGTTAAGCGATCTGGACAGTTCTGCGGCGTTGGTTTTGTCGATGCAGCAGGTGTCTATCCACAGCCACTCGACCCCTGGAACATGCTCCTCGATGTACTTCGCAAAGCCTATAATCTTTGTATAACCGCTCTTGTCTATGTTCTGCCCGTCGCGGATGTCTCGCAGCGTTACTTCGCACCCCTCCACCCATCGATGCGATGCGATCACGTACTTCGGTCGCTTGTCGTCGCGGAATTCGGCGAACTCGAGGCTGTTGATGTTTAGCAGGCGCATGTTGTCCTACCTGTGAGACATAGAGCGGCGCAGTCCGAGGGCTTCCTGGCAATGGGTTTCCATTTCCATTTCCTCTTTGCCGGAAAGTCGTCAGGTCTGTATGGCGGCAGGCGGCAATACTCGTCTGCACGTGCAAGCGCGGGCCGGGACCGAAACCGGAGGTGAAGTGAGGAGAACCAATGATCGATGGAAGTCTCCAATCCTTCGAAGGAACGTGTCTGTCCAGATGCTGCGAGGTGGCAGCCGTTTCGGTTTGAAGATTTGCCATGATCGCAGTCTTCAACATAGCATACTCCTTCATCAATCGGCAATGGTCCTCCGAGAAGGATCGATGTCGGCATCGGATTTGTTAAATCGCTTGGCAAGAAGCTTCGTCCCCTTGCCAAACTCAAGCACAACCCAACATGTCGTATCTGGTGACTCAAGGGCAGGCTCCTTCCACGGACAAGACACAATCAACTCCTCGCCTGGTCCCTCTTGCCCCAGCGGCTGCCATTCCGGTGCGCCAAGACAACGACAGCAAAGATGTCCAACTCATGCCTTTCAGTTGCACAACCTGTGCTAAGAGGAAAGTGAAATGTGACAAACTCCCTGGTACGTGTTCAGCCTGCCGGAAAAGTCGAGTCGAATGCCAGTATCAGGAGCCAGCGCCTCGGAAAAAGAAGCGGAAACCAGTAGAAGATTTACAGGATCGGCTTGACAGATATGAGAAGCTCCTTCACGAACACGGCATCATTCCGAAGGATGATGGCAGCACATCAAGTACGACCGAAACGAGCAAGTCGCGGCAGAACAGCGCATCTGCGAGCCCCATGACTCTATTCGGTCCTGCTCCCCAAGGACTTCACAAGACCGGAAAATTGATTCAAGGCCCAGGAAAGACCAGATATATCGATAGCAACATTTGGCGCAACCTGGCTGATCACATGGGCCTCTCTTCTGATGAAGGAGAAGACGACTATGATGAGCATGAAGACACGCCCGCATCAGCAGAGCCGCTGGACCCGGCTTCGGCCGCCTTCTTCGGGCCCGCAACACCATCTCAAAATCTGTTGAACGCGCATCCCAGCTACGAGACAGCTGTGAAGCTTTGGAAGCTCTATGTGAGGAACGTTGACCCCATTTGCAAGCTTGTGCATGTGCCGACTGGCAAGGCAATGGTCGAGAAAGCAGCTGCAGATCCTAGCGCGATCGACAGGGTTACGGAGTGTCTTCTGTTTGCAATATACCATTTCGCCGTCGCGTCGACGTCTGAGCGGGAGTGCGAAGACACATTTGGCGAGTCCTGGGTCGTGATGCAAAGACGATACCATAACGCCACAAGGCAGGCGCTGGTCGCCGCGCATTTCCTGCGGACAACGGAGCTGGCCGTGCTGCAAGCATTTGTGCTGTTCCTGTTGCCCATGCGCAATCGATATGACCCGCACACCTTCTGGATTTTGACGGGCATTGCAGTGCGAATAGGTCAGCGCATGGGCTTGCACAGAGATGGGGAGGAAATGGGATTGAATCCTTTCGATGTGCAGATGCGGCGAAGAGTATTTTGGCAACTCTTGCCACTTGACGGTATGTCTGGACAGCTCTCCGGGACGGGCATCGCCATCTCTGCAGATTCATGGGACACGAAACAGTGAGTGATCTTCAAACTTCGTACTTTGACGTTGTGCTCATCCGCCACAGACCTTTGAACATCAATGACGAAGATATTTGGCCCGGAATGGAGACTCCACCTGTCGAAAGGCAAGGTGCTACTGACATAATTTTCGTTTTGGCCAGGACAGAAATCGGCAAATTTCACCAGAAAGTGAAACCACAATTAGGTCTTTGGTCAAAATTATGGGAGGCTAAGGATCAAGCTGCGATACAGAATGCTCTTTCTGACGTGGAGCGTCATATGGAGGAGCGATACATTCGCTATTGTGACTTCTCCCGCCCGGCCGATATGATGACAATGGCTATGTGTCGGGGCGCTCTCCAGTCTGGGCGCCTTCGTGTCAAGCTCGGCATGGCCAAAAATCACGGCTCGACTCCTGACGAGCGGAGATCGATATACGCTCTCGCGAGCAAAATTCTGGACTTGGACATTGCCGTTCACGAGAATGCTTCTCTCCAACGATTCGACTGGCATATGAAGAGCTTCTTCCAATGGGACCCTCTGATCTGGATGCTCAATGAGGTCCGTCGGGAGGATACAGTACTCGATCGTGAAGAGGTGTGGGCCAAAGTAACTCACATCTACAGATGTCATCCCGAACTTATTGCGGGCAAAAGATCCGACCTCAGTCACCCAGAGCTCAACCCTGGCCATCGGTCTATCGACATTGCACTTGGCAGACTCACAGTCAGGTCCTGGGATGCGACACAGACACAAAGGCCATCACCTATACCAGAGCCCACTTTCATCACAGAACTAAGGAAGGTTATGTCCAGGAAAGAGATCTCACGACATTCTAGTACCACGCAGACGCCCAGCCTGCCGGCGAACAGTGTCAATGTGGCTCCTCAGCCGCTTCCGGAAATTCCTGTCAGCAACTACATTAACGGCAACATGCCTTGGGGCTTTGCGACCTACGGAGCGCTTGACAATGTCAATAACGATTTGGACTGGATGTTCTGGGACCAGATGTTGCAAGAGCCGTCTGCTTTCCCGAATGTGTGACACGTTTGATCACGCCATGGCAACACCACCAGATCGGTGGTCTTACATCGCTTACTGCCACCGCAATCGGCACGGACGATACGACCCTCAGCTTCAGTGCAACACAGCGCATGATGATTCGAACTTCGCTCATCTAGACTAATACATATCCATTTCACCTTTCTGCTTTCGATCGGGCGCGAAAGCGCGCAACGCTAACATAACATTGTTGAAACTGTAGTTCAACTCCTCTGAATCCATCAATGTGCCATCGAAGGCCTTCCAGTGGACTTCTTCGTGGCCCAGCGGCCTGTGTACTGACGGATCCTCTTCCCATAGATGAAGACCGGAATTCCCAGCAAACCAATGCCAGCTGTTAAGCCGGCATAGGCACCGAACGAGCCATCATAGCCAGCAGTATCAATGAACCGTGCCACTCCATAGCTGGTGCCAAACGACACGAACCCGCGCATGGCCGTGATGACAACCAGCACGGGAGCAGCTCTTGCTGGGTACGAGTCGAGCAGGTAAGTAATGCCTGCAATGTTACTTCCGATGAATGCGAAATAGTACGCCGCATATGCCCAAGCAATCGCAAACCAGTGATATTTCTCAGGATGCTGAGCCGCTTGACCATATATGACACATGCCACGACACCAATAAGAATGGGGATCCAAAGCAAGAGGAGTCGATTCTCTGACTCGTGAACGCCGCCATTGCGTCGAGCACGCCACTTGAGCATACGATCGGAGCCATAGCCCAGGAGAGGCAAAGCAACGAGAGCGGTGATGATTTGTCCTGGTGTCACGTAGGAAGCTGACCTATCTGGCCAGTTGTAGGGTGGACTTGTCACAATTGTGCCATAGGTTGTGCCTAACGCGATGTTGACGCCTAGCGTCAGACCATTGAGGCAGAAGGCCCAGAAGACGTTTGGGAAGAGCATGATTTGGAAGGTGTGCTGTAGGAGGTAAGTAAACTGGAAGGAATTAGAGCGTGCGCACTGTACTTACGAAGAAAGTGTACCACCCCTCCTTCCAATCCGGCTCGCCGACAAAGACTCGCATGTCCGACCAGAGGGATCTAGGAGCATATCTGTCCAGGTCAAAGGCCGGTCGCTCTGACAGTCGGATTGCCTTCGCCTCAACAGCCAGCTCTGGATTGGTCTCAATGTCTTCTTCGGTGGCTTGTCCATACGCCGCAAGCGAACGATTGTACCGGGTCTCAGGTACGAAGAAAATGGAAGCCAAGAAGACGGCTGCGGAGAGCCCACCTCCGAGTATGTACCAGTTGCCTGGCCCGATAGCGCCTGCGATCGGCGAGGCAAAAAGAGTGTATACTGCGCTGATGATGGTCTGGATCGCGGATTGCCACATCAGGAATGTACTCCTTTCGTGCAAGAAATGGATCTCCTGGATCATCATTGGCACCAGAGCCTCGCTCTGACCAGCGGCGAATCCTAATATCATTCGAACTCCGAGATGCTGTTCGTATGTTTCGACGTAGGCTGCACCAATGCCTGCCGCGACGAGGATGATGCAAGAGAGGAGATAGATTGGACGACGACCGATTGCCATGGCGAGTGGCATGAAAATGAGGTTCCCAACGCCCATGAACATTGTGGGATATGTCATGAGGGCTGTGATGTCGGCGTATGATGCACCATCTGCCATCGA
>JAASLG010000171.1:0-31115 GCA_013365235.1 Cercospora sesami
CCAAGATCGCGAGTCGGGCTTAGCTGCTTACATTCGTGACCAGCGCATCGATTTCGCCATCTCGACGCCAACACTGATCCGTACTCTCTCGCCGTCGGAGGTACCCGCACTCCGAAGAATCACATCAATTGGCGAGGTGGTCGACCCCAACGCCGCTTCAATCTGGGGACACAAGATCCATTTCGTCAATGCCTGGGGACCCTGCGAATCTTCCATCATGAGCACTTGTCACAAGCTTACTCCGGATGCGCCGTTCCAGGACACCATCGGTCGGCCACTTGGCTGCGCCGTTTGGATCACGGATCCTGCAGATCCAGACAAGCTTGCTGCCATCGGGTCAGTAGGAGAACTTGTAGTCGAAGGTGTGACCGTGGCAAGAGGTTATATGGATGAGCCTGCGAAAACAGCAGCGGCTTTCATACAATCTCCTACTTGGGCTAAGAAGCGATCTGTTCAACCGCCGCATCCGACAAGATTTTACCGCACGGGAGATTTGGCAAGGTACTATCCAGATGGAACCATCTCCTTCATCGGCCGACAAGACAACCAAGTCAAGATCCGAGGAGTAAGATTCGAACTCGATGAGGTCGAGCACCACATTGTGTGTCAGTCTGATACTGTTCGAGACGCCATGGTCACAGCGCACTCGTCTGTGCCAGGCCGCAAAGACGTGGTGGCCATTCTTTCCTTCAGTGATGTTTCTCTCCCAAGCGATGTTTCACTGGGTGAGATACCTGGCGATCATTGCACCACGATTGCCAAGCATCTGAAGACAGTACAAGTGTACGTGGACACACGGCTGCCATCCTACATGGTTCCCAGGTACTGGCTTGTTGTGCAACGACTTCCTCGGACTGTGTCTGAAAAGCTTGACCGCACAGCAATCAAAAAGTGGGTAGCAGAGCAAGATTCGTCATCCTGGCTCTCGCCGGACCAGCAACATACCGCGTCACTCGACAGCCTCACCTCTGTCTCCACTGTCCAGGAAATTGCAATGCGAGCAGTATGGTCATCAGTGCTTTCCATTCCGGAGTCACAGCTTCATAAAGAAAGGTCTTTCATCGCGCTGGGAGGTGATTCTATAACTGCAATGCAGGCAGCCACGAGGCTCCGGAAGGCGGGCTACAGGATTTCTGTGGCATCGCTACTGCTCAGCAAGAGTCTTGCGGAAGCCGCTGAGAAGGCTGAATCGATCGCGGAGAAAATCTCAGAGGTGGAGAAGTCCGACATTGTAACGCCAGTCACAGATGCTGGGCCTGAAGGCATAAGCACAAACGAGGTCGATGAAGCCATGAGCGAGCGTCTCATGCAAGTTGGATTCACTGCATCGGACGTACACTCTGTGTTACCTTGCACGCCATTGCAGGAAGGTGTTCTGTTTGCGCAAGCAAGGGATACTGAGGGCACCTATCTGGATCGAATTGTCTTCAAGGTCGCTCCAGCGCGGGGCGAAGAGAACGTCGATGTCAAGAGGTTGGGTGACGCTTGGAATGCTGTGTGTTCTGCAAATGGTATACTTCGGACATCCTTCACGAGCGGCCTACTTGACGACAGCGCCTTCCAACAAGTCGTCCTCGAGAAGAATGAGCCCGAGGTTGCATATTCTCACTTGTCCTCGCTTATGATCAGCGATCCAAACGACACAGCCGCCCTTTTGGAATTGCCCAGCTCGATGTTTCGGAACGGACGACCTTCTCATCACTTGCTGATCATCGAAGCCTCGGGGTCATTGGTCTACATGATTTTGGACATTTCGCATGCGCTGGCCGACGCGACATCGATCTTCCTGCTGGGAAGGCAGCTGGGCCACGCATACGGGGGCGCCACCAGTCTGCCCAAGTCCCTCGATTTTGCGCACTATGTCTCTCACCTTAAGAGCTACGATGAAGCTTTGTCCCAAGCTTACTGGCAGAATTATCTCTCCGACGTACCTCCATGCCTCGTGTCATCATCAGGCGCTGTCTCAGAGACATCCGAATCGATGGAGCTCCGTGGAGCCATTGACGACTGCATTTCGAACGTGCCAAGAATAAACGCCTTTTGCCACGAGCATGAGACCACCGCCGCGAACCTGCTTCAGGTCGCTTGGAGTCTAACGCTGGGACGCTACACTGGTTGTCCCCGTGTCTGCTACGGCTATGTATTCTCTGACCGACACTCCGTGGATGGTACAGCTGAGATTGTTGGCCCACTCATATCGATGCTTCCAGTGAAGTGTGATGTTGTGGCTGACAGCATCTCTGCACTCCTTGCTACCACGCAAGAAGATTTTACTCGAAGCATTGAGCACCCTCACTGCTCTCTACACGCCATCCAAAAGTCCTCATCCACACCTCTATTCAACACTGCTTTGTCTATCCAGAAATTACCACCACAGAATTTGGCTGAGGCGAGCGCGGCGATCAAGATCGAGATTGCCGCTGTACACGATCCTACAGAATATGCGATGGTTCTCAATGTCGCTTATGACAAGGATGTGATTTTATGCAGGCTGAGTTACCAAAAACAGCAGATCTCTGATTCTGTGGCGCACGAGATCATGGGAACAGTGAAGAGCGCGTTGGCTGCGATTATGGCTGGGCCTGCGAGACCTTCGCTCTCGGTGCTTCGCGAACTCACGCCGCCTTGCGCGAAAATGACTCCATTCGAATCTTTTGACAGCAAGACCGCTGACGAAGTCCGCCGCCAAGCAGCAGCACAATGTGAGCTTGTCAAGAGTGCTGTTGAGGGCGTATTTCCCTGCACGACTCTACAGACTGATCTGCTGGCTTCTTCGATCACCGATCCTTCTCAGAGCATGAAGCAGTACGTAATTCCAGCTGACGAAGAGACGCCCTGCGATGATTTATGCGCGGCTGTAGAAGTGGCGCTGTCCTCCATTCCTGCTTTACGCACGCGGATTGTCAACCTCAGCAGCCATGGAAATTTGCAAGTCGTGACGAAGCCTCGCCCGCAGTGGGTTGAAAGCGAGGACCTCCAGGAATATCTTGCATGGGACCAGGATATCGGCGTCCGCTATGGAGGCCAGCTATGCCGTCTTGGGAGGATTGAGCAGGAGGATGGCCAAGAATTCATCGTGGTGTCAATGCACTCGGCGGTTGCAGATCGATGGACAGTCCGCAAGTGCTTCGAAATCGTCGATCGAGCTTTGCGAGGCGAGAAGAGTCCAAAACTGTTGTCGATGGCTGGCATTGTCCACTCGCTGAACGATGGGAGCTTGACAGCAAACGGAGTGGCCAGCTGGGCAGCCCGACTTGAGCATCATGGCGACGCTGTTCGTTTTCCTACACAGTCTGCCGTCAGCCAAAGAGGATCTTCAGAGATATCGACTGCATCTCTTGTTCTCGATAACAATCTCCACGCCGTGAAGAGCCAGTCAGCATTGCTCCAGGCCGCCTGGGCGCTCTGTTTGTCCAGGCGGACCGGTCAGTCGAAGGTTTTGTTCGGTGTATGGACCGATGGCCGCGACTCGCCCTTGCTGAATGCTGGAAACGTCAGTGGAGGACTTGGCACTGTTCTGCCTTATGCCCTCGATGTATCTCATGAGGATTCATTCCAAAAGCTGCTAGATGCGACGACCAAGTACTCGGCAGAAGCTTCCATGATTATGCACAGTCTCCCCAGCTACCTCTCTGGACTCGGCCAGGCAGACAGAGAGAAGATGACTGCTCACGTGCTGAGGATAGACCAGCAAGATATCCAAGAACATGGACCTATCGCCAGTGTTGTCAGAGACGTTCACAGAAGAGGCGCAGATCTCTGCAGCTTCGACTTGATGATCGATTGCATCGTGGATTCGGAAGCGACGACAATCAAAGTGAAGTCGGCCGCCAATATCTTCGATGCCCGTCAGCTGGGTGTACTGATTCATCAGTACGAGCACGCCATCACACAGATGTACGAAGCCTCACAAGAACGTGGCACTAAGAAGCTCTCAGACACTCCAAAGATGAGCGACTACGAACTGGAACTTCTCCGGCAATGGAATGGCACCAATGTCAGTACAGAGGAAGGATGTCTTCACACGCGCATCGGAGATATTTCCAAACGGCGACCGAGTGCTCCGGCCGTGTGTTCGATGGACGCTGAACTTAGCTATACACAGCTTGACGCTCTTTCGGGACGTGTTGGTCGCCGCTTGTGCGAAGTTGGGGTCCGCAGCGGACATGTGGTACCATTTCTGTACAAGAAATCAGCAACCCCAGTAGTCGTCATGCTCGGAATCTTGAAGGCCGGCGGGGCGGTACTTGGACTGGACTCCAATTGTCCGACAGAACGTCTGCAGGAAATCTATCGAGACGCTTGCACATCTGTGATCGTATGCGCGCCAGAGCTACAGCATCAGGCCGAAGCGCTCTCCTCTTCCGCGCGTGTTCTGGTACTGGATTTGGGCACAATTGAAATGCTGCCAGCCCCTACAGACGCAAGTCTCACCATAGACGATCCGTCGAATCTTGCCTACGTGATTTACACCTCGGGAAGCACAGGCAAGCCTAAAGGTATCAAAGTGCGACATTCCAACATCATGACTAGCTTGACTAGCCATCTCGATCCCTTTGGGATCAACACAAATACCAGAATGCTGCAGATCTCCAGCTTTGCTTTTGACATGAGCATAGTTGAGATCTTCCATACCTTGCTCGGCGGAGGCTGCATCTGCATCCCTACTGAAGAGGAGCGTTTGCACGATGTCGAGGGTGCCATCAGCCGAACCCAAGCCAATTTTCTGTACACGACGCCATCGCTTGCACGGCTGATGGATCCATCTAGGGCGTCGACATTACAGACTCTTGTGCTGATGGGAGAAAGTCTTACCATGGATGCGGTCGAGCTCTGGCGCTCAAGGCTTCGATTGATGGCATGCTACGGTCCTGCAGAGACTGCTGCGCTCTCCAGCTGCACTGATATTTACTTTGACCAGATCTCCAACCTTGGTTTGCCGAACGGCTGCAAGTACTGGGTTGTCGATGAGACCGACCACAACATCCTCTTGCCTATTGGGCGAGTCGGCGAGCTGCTCATCGAGGGACCAATCGTATCGGCTGGTTACATTCGGGATGTCGAAAAGACGGCAGAGGCTTTCATACAGAGTTCCACATGGGCTGACGCAGAGCCGCTGACAAATTGTGATCGCACTTTCTACAAAACTGGAGACCTGGTCGTTCAGAATGCTGACGGATCTGTTGCACATTGTGGCCGCAAAGATCTCCAGGTCAAGGTTCGCGGACATCGGATAGAACTGGGCGAAATTGAGTACCACGTCAGGAAGAATTTTGTGGATTGGCACGCCACTGCGCAACTCGTCCGCCCTCAGGATGATGCGGAGAACGCACTTCTTGTCATCTTCTTCACAGGAACGAAAGGTGGTGATTCGCGTGCCCGTGCGGACAGCCCACAGCTCCTTGCGCCGGTGCCAGCCCTCGCAAAAGCTATGCGCAAGATTTTGTCAGGTTGCCTTCCGCCATATATGGTTCCAGACATCTTCGTCCCGCTCTCGACGGTGCCCCTGAACGCCTCCGGCAAGACCGACAGACGCCTGTTGAAGGCTCTGAGTGAAGCGAAGAATGTGTCAGAATTGCTTAGGTACTCTGCGCTCATCGATCGCCCTTTCGACGGAGAAGCAGGAACGGCCGTGACTGAGGCTCAGACGCACTCTCAGCCGCTTTTGACACCAGACGAATTGGTTCTGCGCCAACTTTGGTCGGACGTGCTGGTGGTTCCTGAATCTTCCATTACCAAAAGCAGTGACTGGGTGGCCTCTGGAGGAAACAGCCTGAAAGCAATTCAATTGGCAGCAAAAGCACGGCGACAGAAACTTCCCATTACAGCCATCGATGTTATCCGACACCCTATATTACACGACATGGCACAATTACTCTCCAGGAGACAACCGCGAACGAAAGTTAAGTCAGAGCCTGCAGAAACAGCGGTGGTGAGACCTTACTCACTCCTGTCAATCGACGGAGCTGTTGCTCGATCCCACGCTGCAAGATTCTGCGGCATTGCTGAAGATGACATCGAAGACGTCTATCCTTGCACTCCAATGCAGGTGGCTATGATGTCGCAAACGCTGCAACGTCCCGGAGATTATGTGGCACACTGGAATATGGTCCTTCCAAACCATGTTGAGCCACCGCGCTTTGTGAAAGCATGGACCACGGTTTGCAGACACTTACCAATCCTTCGTACATGCATTGTGAATGTTCCGGGCCAAGACGGACTGTTACAGGTTGTGCACGCGCCTTCTCTGGTTGAAGAGCTATTGCCAGAAGAGGGAGACGACGACGAGCCTGAAAAGGTCGCCGTTATCGATCTTGGGGCTCCCTTGAGCCAGGCGCGATTGAGGAGATACAGGACTACCGGCAAATACCGATTCGACTGGACAGCTTTTCATGGCATATATGATGGGTGGTCGGCTTCACTCATACTTGAGGCGCTATCGATGGCGTACAATAGCCAAGATCTCCCTCGATTTACGCCATTCCAGCCCTTCGTGGAGCACACTTTGTTGGTGGCTCGCGATTCGCACTCGAGGACATTCTGGCGCGAGCAATTTGAAGGAATCGAGGTCACACATTTCCCACCTCTTCCCGAGCCAAGCTATCTTCCCCGACCAGATTCTGTGTTCAGCTACGATATCGAGAACCTTCATCCTCCGACTCGAGGCGTGACTTTGCCAGTGATCCTTCGCGCAGCTTGGGCTACATTGCTTGTAAGTTATACAGGCGCGATTGAAACAGTCTTTGGCGCAGTAGTCAACGGCAGAGAGACCGAAATCTCTGGCATCGAGCGGATGTCCGCGCCGACTTTAGCCACTGTGCCTGTGCGAATCGCTGTAGCCTCCGATCTCGCTGTCAAGAAGTTGTTGTGCAACGTGCAAGAACAGACTGTTGATATGCTTCCTTGGGAGCAGATTGGCCTCCGCGAGATTGCCAAAGCTAGTTCGGAGGCGGAAGAGGCCTGTCGTTTCCAGACATTGCTACTCGTTCAACCATCAATGAATAAGAGCTGGCAAGGTGCTAATGGCGAAGCAATCATTGAGTCAGTAAGAATCGGATCGAATTCAGCTGCTGCGCTTCTCGGACCCTACGCAATCGTTCTGGAGTGTGAACAACATGAAAATGGAAAGCTCCATTTCAACTTCAGCTTCGACGCGAAGGTGATCGATATTGCAAAGATATCTCGTGTTGCCCGCCAACTGGAGCATATCCTTCGCGAGATGTGCCAAGTCGCCAACAAACAAGATGAGGACACCACGGTGGCCATGATCAAAGCTGCCGGAAATGAAGACCTCCAGCAGATCTGGCAATGGAATGAGTCGATTCCCGGGACGGTCGATGAATGCGTTCATCATCTCTTTGCCAAGACCTTCGAGAGACAGCCAGACGCCTCCGCCATCTGCGCTTGGGATGGTAGTTTGACATACTCAGAGCTAAATGCCATATCGACACAGCTTGCGCAGTACCTCATTCAGCGTGGCGTCGGACCCGGAAAGGTTGTGCCTCTGCTCTTCGAGAAGTCGATGTGGAACCCAGTCGCAGCTTTGGCAACAATCAAAGCCGGTGGCATATCACTCATGCTCGATACTTCCTTGCCAAAAGATCGGCTTGCCACTATAATGGAGCAAGTCGATGTTACAATGCTTCTTTCGTCGAAATTACAATACCCGTTGGCAGAGTCAATTTCGAAAGGTGCTCCAGTGGTCGTGGTGAACCGTGGGACTATCGTGGCTACGGGGGTCTCGACTTCGTCCCTCGTATCTTCACGAGATACCTCAAAGCCAAGCGATACATTGTACCTCTGCTTTACATCTGGCAGCACAGGTCAGCCTAAAGGGATCATGACCTCGCATGCAAACTTCTCTAGCGCCCTCCGCCACCAGTCACCCCATCTGAACCTCACCTCAAGCAGCAGGGTCTTCGACTTCTCGTCTTATAGTTGGGATATGGCATGGTACAATTTGCTACACACCATCTACGCTGGCGGCTGTCTCTGCATACCAAGCGATGCAGAGCGTAAGGAGGATCTCTCGGGAAGCATGATTCGACTCAACAGTAATTGGATAGCGACCACGCCGACAGTTGCTAGTCTCATTGACGACGACGCACTGCAGAATCTGGCCCACATTGAAGTGGTGGGCGAGACGCCGGGACAAGGGCTGCTCGCCAGACTCAAACAAGGGGGCCGGCTTCGGCATCGCAACATCTATGGGCCAAGTGAGTGTACCGTCGTTGCAACGGGATCATCGGACATGCGCGACTCTACTCATGTTGGCTGGTGCGCCGGACTTGTTCCCTGGATCGCAGATCCCGATACTGGCAAGTACTTGACACCAATCGGCTGTGTGGGAGAGCTATGGCTGGAGGGACCACTTGTCAGTCAAGGCTACGTTGGGCAACCTCAACTTACTGAGGCGTCATTCGTGGACACTCCGCCATTTGCGGCACAAGGCAGCCCGCGACCATATCAGCGCATGTATCGTACTGGAGATCTTGTGCGGTACGAACCAGACGGCAGTCTCTCATTCTTGGGCCGCAAGGATGCTCAAGTCAAGATTCGAGGACAGAGACTGGAGCTCAGCGAGGTGGAACATCACTGCAGACGATTGCTGAACAGTCAAGATGGGCATCAAGCTCAGGCGGTCGCAGCTGAATTGGTGAAGCCACACGCTTCTCGAAAGTCTGCGCTGGCGTTGTTCATTCTGCCAGAAGGAGGACAAGGCATGGCCGAAGAGGAATTGATTCGCCATGTGCAGTCAATGGTGATGGGACTTGGTGATAGACTTGCTGAAGTGGTCCCAAGCTTCATGATACCAAGCATGTACCTTCCACTGCGGGAAGTTCCCATCAGTGCAACAGGCAAGCTGGATCGTCGTGAGCTCCGCAAGCTTGGTCAAACCATCAAACCAATACAAGAGACAAAAGGTCAGCCAGTGTTCGCAGCACCGGCAACAGGAAGGGAACGTGTGCTGCAAGAGATCTGGGCAAAGACCCTTGCGCTGCCAGTAACATCAATTTCAGTCGAGTCCCGGTGGTCAGATCTCGGAGGAGACTCTCTCACGGCCATGCAGGTGATAGCTGCGGCTCATAAACAGCGAATCGAGTTGAAGATGAGCGATTTACTTCGCCTTCAGACCATTCGGCGTCTTGCAGCGGCCGCCGTCACCGGTGACAACGAAGTCGATGAAGTGGTCACAGTCTTCCGTCAAGTGGAGCCTGTTAAACCTGAGGAACGCGTAGTACTCTCTCCTGTTCAACAATGGTACCTTGACAACCACTCCTCTGCCGATGGTTTCGACATCACAATCTACCTCAAGCTCACAGCGACCACGACACCTCAGATGGTGCGTGCTGCCATCGAGGAAATGATGTCGCGTCACGAAATGCTTCGAGCTCGTTTCGAGCAGGATGAACAATCGCGATGGACGCAGTACTTCCGAGAAGACTACCAGTCTTCGTACGGATTCCAAGTCGCAGTAGGAGTCGCCGAAGAGAAACGCCTACCCTTGATGCAAGGCTGCTTCCAGCAGCTAGATCTCCAGGAAGGACGATTGCTGTCAGCAATATTCTTTGACGGAAGCCCTACGAGCTCTGGTCAAGACCTGTTCATCACTCTGACTCACCTTGTCTCTGATTATTGGAGCTGGCGCATCATAGTGCAAGATTTGGAGCATATCCTTGCTGGAAAAGAATTTGAACTTGCGCCTCCGACCAGCTTTTTGACGTGGGTGCGTGCTCAAGAGCGATTCGCTAAGGCGCATTTGAATGGAAGCAGTCCCAATTCTCCTTGGAGGCAGCTGACTCAAGAAATATCTGGATACTGGAGAACCGCGGAGGAGACCAAACAAGTGGTCAAAAACTTTAACGTCAGTGCCAAGGAGACATCAGCCATCATTGGAGACTTCGCTGCAAAGATGAAGGCTCGACCCATTGAGATCATCGTTGGTGCTCTTATTGCGAGCTTTGCGGAGGCTTTCCCGGATCGTGCGAAGAGCCTTCCACCTTGCTACTGCACTTCCAACGGACGCGATGCAGGCGACGTAGACCTTTCGCGCACAGTAGGCTGGTTTACGAGCGTATTTCCAGTTCAGGTGGAGTTGGCGAAGGGCGAGGAGGCGAACCTGCAAACAATCGTGCAGTCATCCAAAGCCGCTCACATCGCCTTGCCTCGGTACAGCTGGTCACATCTTGCTTCGAAGTACTACTCTTCTCAAAAGCAACAGAATGCTGATGGGGAGGTATATGAGATGTTTCTCAATTTCTTGGGAGATTCAATGAAGTCCTTAGAGGACAAGAGCGATTCGATGTTTCAAATTCGGCCGACGCCTGAAGGGGCTCGTTCGCCGGCGTCATCCGATGAGTGGAGATTGGACGCCATTTTCGAGGTTTCGGGGCATATCGCAGAAGGAGGATTCGTGTTCTCTGTTGCGTATACTTGTGACGCGGAGAGGGGAGAGAGGTTTGTGAGGTGCTTTAGGGAAACACTTCTTCAGATGGCTAAGTTGGCAGAGTAGATAAGATAATCATTATGCATAACAATTGCGGTCTTGAATGAGCGTTCGGTTTTCATGTCCTTTCTTTCATTGCTTTGATGCATTGTCACCTCGTATGCCTCGCTTCTTGTCAGCAGAACAGATGAAGTCTGAATAAAGCTCGACCACTGCAATATGGGAAGGCGGGCTTGGAGCTTGTTCATGTCTTGGCAATGCAAGCACAATTTGGCATAATCTCGGGTACTGCCCTGCCACAATCTTCAGCATGAGTATTTCCTGCCACGCAGTTGTTCTCATCCATCTGGCCGCGGCAACATACAGCACCATTTGGGCGCCTAGCTGCCTCCCATCCTGTCCCCAATGGCGTTTTCGACGCATGCACCATCCCATCTTATCTCGGATCCGGATCTTCAAGCTTCCACCAATGCTGGCCAATGAACAACACACGTGTCCCAACATTGAGGAGCTCAAGGCGTGCTCTGGGCGCGAAACTGGCGGCCAGGAATGTTGCTTCATGGCAAAAACCATTGCTCATCACACGTGCATACTGCTGCGGACAGCCACTTTGACTTCGCCCCCGTGTGATGAAGAGGCCGGCACTGCATCGGCAGTGCAATGAAGCAGGCATCTGCCACATGGTATATGTCCCGGTATGGCCAGTTTCGCCGCCTCATCATTTCATGACCGCGCAATAATTCCACTTTCCGAGCTTTTCCGCCATACACTGCCAAATCACATTGACTGCTGATAGATTCATGGCATAGTCTACGGCGTCTTCTGCTGCTTCTAGAGCAGTAGAATAAGAAGCTAGAAGTGTAGACACTACACTCGACAGCGCACGAGGGCCGTGCGATCCGACATCTCGCCGAGCATGAACTCCCCACTGCTGTCGAGGAATGATGTGCTTACGCTGTCCCAGACGGCATGCCGAATTGCCAGGGCCTTTGCGCATGGCAAAGACAGTAATCCGGTTGAGTTTGCCGAGGTGGAGAGAGCGTTGAACTGCCTTGGCGGAGCTCTGAAGCTAGTTGCTAGGGCGCTGCACGAAGAGAACAGTGTCTCATCTCACGATGACGATGAAGCAAGAGGCGCGATCAACGAGATCCTTCAGTCTGTTCGGAAGACCCTCGCGGCCCTGGAACGCTTTGTAGACCGGTTCCAGGTGATCCAGAAGAAGGATACTGGCCATGGATTCGTGGTGGAACGGACCTGGAGTCGGATTGTGCTTGAGAACTACAACACATTCAAATGGACCATTCAAGGCTCCGACATACAGGCGCTGCAGGAAGTGCTCCTGATGTACACGACCTGTCTGGACTTGATTGTACAGGCTCTCGAATCGCGGACGCCGGGGAGACTTACGGCAACTGTTTTACCGATAGCGCAAAAGATTGCGCCGATCCATGAGAAAGGCAGTGGAAATGAAGGCCTCAGAGAGGCGCTCCATGAAGTCCAGCAAGTTATTGTGGGCCTTACGAGCGGCATTGGGTCATCGAAGCCGAACGAAACCTGGATGAGGCCAGTCTCCATCCGAGAAGACGAAATAATATATACTCCATCGGTCTCGGACATGTCGCTCAATGAAGAAGCGAATCATGACGATATCAGCTCCCACATCTCGCACGCAAGTCAGCACCGACTTCGTCAGAGGCGCAACCTAGATCAAACGTTCACGCATGCTAGCTCAACGTTGAGCTTCACTTCAGATCGCAACCTCACAGCGGCCAACGCGCTTCAGCAAGCCATTACTGGATCACGAACCTGCGGCTCCAGTCCAACACTTAAGGCACAACACAGCGCGTCAGAGGGCAAAGACTTGTGCGCGTCGCCACAAGATAGCGCATACGAAGGAGAATCTTCGTGCAGAACCTCGTGGCGCAGAGACTCTGCGACGTTACCAGCCTTATTTCGAGCATTGGAAGAAGACTCTCGAGCGACCGCAGGCAGCACTCGAAGTCTGAGTACAGAAGAAGGCGAGCCGCCACCCTTGCCGGTGAAGAGTAAGAGAAGGTCAATGCCACCACCTTTGCCTACCAGGAGATCAACGCAGCGTATGGAACCCGATGTGCTTCCGCCGCCCGCGATGGAAGGCAACAAAGAGACATCCCGCGCTGCCGCCACATCATACAGTCAGTTGACGGAACTGAGAAGAACGCACAGCGGCGCCGATGGAAATCTGCCGAGTAACAAATCAGTAACCAAGACCGCATACCGGCAGACCATCCACATCGAAGCGAGCGACATCGGTGAACGTCAAAAATTCGAAAGACAGCTCTTCCGCAACTCCGCCATCCTATGTGATGTTCGCGGCAGGCTCATCGAATACGCTCAACACAATCCCGAAATCACTGACATGCGCTACAACGTCGAAATGAAGCCTGCCTGCAAAGAATGCCGCATTCTCGTCATCCGCAAACGAGAGAACCGAGAATACGGAGGTACCAAAGTCGCCACATCAGTATGGTGTCTTTCCGACGACGATGAGACTCGAATCCAACAGAAATTATCTGAGGTGCAGGAAACAGTACCCTATTGCTCATACTTCGAGCCCGAAAAGGTTTCTCTGGCAGGAAACACAGAAGAATGCGGACAAATCTCACTGAAATTCCATGCGAAGGAATGGGGCGCGATGCTGGAAGCAGAAAAATCAACCAATTGGGTGAATTACTACTTCGCCACTGAAGCCGATGCTGTGACATTCCAATCTGCAGTCTTTGGGCGTAAGCTTCTCGGCTCTTTTCGAACCACGAAAACGACTGTCATTCACGAAGGTTTGAAAGGAGCTTTTGCCTTCGAAGAGCAATTTGCCAATATCGAGATGCTGAGACTTTGGGAAGAAGATGGAGTGGAAACGCCAGGTGCTGCCGGAGGCGTCATGGCTTTGATGCACATTTCCTCGAATTTTGGAGAAGGATGGGCGAGATGGTGGATTAATAACAGTCGACAGCATGTGAGGATCAAAGAGGATGGGAGTAAGTTTGTGAAAGTGAAAGGAATCGATGTCACAGTTGCGAGACCTGGTGCTACTGCACGACAAGCAGAGAGAGCGAAAATTGCGAGTATGGGAGGCGTGGTCAACGCCAAGGCTGCGGAGAAAGACGCTGTGTTGAAAAAAGTCGGTGGGATCAAGATTGAGTTCAAGACTGAGGAAGAGAGGAACAAATTCGTCGCAGCTGCGAAAGAAGCGCAGACAAGGTCGTTGCCGTTGCCGGAGTTGTAGTATGACTTCCGCAAGCATTACTGGGGCGCTTGTTGTCGGCCATGAAGTGCTTTGATGTGTTTCGCGACACTGGACTCGGATCTTGACATTTTCTGGTTAGGCCGAGTGTAGTGGGTGGCGATTGCAAAGGTGCTGTGGATGAACCAAAAGGCACTCAAGGAAGAGCTCTGCATTGAGTCTTTATCAATATGATCATTGGTATGCGCAGGAGTCAGACGTGCGACGGGAGAAGTTCAGCAACTCAGTGCCGAAATCCAGATGAAGCTAGACACCACTCTGACTTTGCAGAAAAGTGACTTCACGGCTTGGACACACGGAATTCTAAGTTCATGAGTTCTGCCACACTTGCTGTGCCACCCTGTCGTGTCTCATTGGTTGAATCTGGCCAAGTCTGAGCAGGTTTGAGCAACGACAATGAATCTACAACGCTGATACACTCTGTTCATCCAGGCCTACGGGCAGAATCCCCTAGTATCACAACCCGCTGCCCTGACGGCAGCCAAAGGCGACGAGACCCAAAATCTCGAGGCCAAACTTTCCCAAAGAGTGCGACCTTGATTAAGAAGCAATCTCCCCAGGTGACGACGTGCTACTCAATGTCAAGATAATTGCAGGATGGATCGCTTCGCGTATACCATACGCTAAAGGCAAGCCAGCACCCCACATCTCAGGCAAGTTTGCCAGCTCGAGTTCAATCGTTACATCCGAAGCTTTGTCCACGGGAGCGTGCAAGGCCGGTGGATACGAGTGGACTCGAGTTTTGCTAAGAATAGAGATAGAGCTTGATCATGTCGGGTTGTGTCTCACAATCAGATGAGATGCTGAGTAGGATACGCACCACACGTGGCTGACTGTTGATGGATTTTTCCATTCCTTGTCCCTGCGAGCTTTTTCAACTCATGTATCTAGCTTTGAGCAGCTGATGCGGCCATTCTCCGACAGTATATAGTAGTACGTCTTCCATTCGCCAACTCCACGGCACTACTTGCCCAGCGCCAAGACCTTGTTCAATTTGATCATTTGCGTCTGATCCCCAGTCAATTTCAGCTTGCCCGCGAAAAAGAGTTGCATTGTCGCGGACGCATCGTCGACGACCTTTTGGAAATCCTCAGCTGCCAGCGTAATCGTTACATCGGGTATTCTGCCCCCGGGCGTTTCGCCCCTTCCGACTTGACCCTCGTCCCTGAGATCAACAAACCACTCTCCTCCTCCTTCGCCGGTGAGATGGAATTCGAAGATTCCTTTTATGTCAGTCATCGCCTGCTGTTTTGCAGCCGCCGAACTGTTCAGCTTTTGAGCTATGCGTCGAAAATCTAGGTAGAATGCAAGTCTAGGCAACGACATGTTCAGCAAGCTGCCTGAAAGACAATATTGCATACCAAATTTATGCTTGGGAACTCACGAGTAGCTAGAGACATGGCTGCAGTGGCAAAGATAGCTCCTGTGTCTGGCAGGAAGGTTCGGTTGTATGTTGTCAATAATCAGAAGAAATCAGCCTTCTGTGCTCTGCGAGGCAAACATATATACTTGCGTCGCCAGACCGCTAGTACAGGTGCCCGGAACGATCTCTTGTTCCGCACGCATTTGGTATGCATGGCGCATAGCTACTGCATGAGCTCTCTACCGCGGATTTCCGTTGCCTCCGAGACCCAACACAAAGGTATGCATGCGATGCAGATCGAAGCATTAGTTTCTTGTGACTGAATGTTCATAGTTTACGCATTTGTGGCTGTGGGAGCTGGGGAATGATAGAAAGAAGTGGGGGGCTCGCCCTGGAACGGGTGTACGTGTAAGTCCTGAAGCTGTTGCTCGCTTAGACGTGTGATCGGATCAATCACTTACTCTCTTCGCTTTGGCACCGCATACTTCCTAGCTAGCGCATGAGGTTTCGACAATTTGTCATCGTCGAGTGATCACAAGTATACGGTCAGATGCCAGATCTGATAGCAATTTGGCAGACACACGAATTAGACGTAGCATAGCTGTCATGTTTGTCGTCTGAAGAGTCTTGGTCATGGACGTATTATAGCTCAGTCGCAATGCCTTGAATTCGAGAGACCTACCGATCTACGGCCGTGATGTTCAGATCGGAGACGAGACAGCACAGACTTTTGAGCAACAATCAAAAGGTAGTCTGTAAATTCGTTCGCTTTAGCCTGTCGATGATACTTTGTTACCATTGTTGTTCCTTATTCAAATCCTCGAATGATTCTCCTCTGCCCATCCCGAAGATCTTGTGCATGTTAAAGACTAAAAACGTCATGCCCTTGTTGTCATTATCCGAGCCCTCACTAGTAACCTTCCATACATCTTCGCTCAATCGCCCCATCATACCACCTCCCCTGATGATATGTAACTCTTCGAAGTCCTCACTTTTAAGCTCAAGTGTCACATCGGGGGTTTTGCCTTCGGGGGCCAGACCTTTGCCGACCGTGCCGGATTCTTTCACGTCAACGTACCATGATCCCCCGTTGGGGCCCGTAAGATTGAACGCAACAATCTTGCCGATGCTTTTGATTGCCTCTTGCTTGTACGTTTCGTCTTGCAGATTTCTCGCGATGTCGTTGAACCTCTCGGTGCCAGGAGCATCTGAGTACAATCAAGTCAGTCAGCTTTTTGCAGTATTCACAGGCGTATACGTTGCTACGTACTTGTGGCCAAAGACATCTCCAATGGATTTGTTTGTATTGAGCGTCCTAGGACGTGAATATCCTGTCTGGTACTTCGGGCACAGGGCAGTGGTGGGCAAGCAGTTCGCCAGTTGATGGAAGAAAAGAAGTAACGAGTGGACTGGGAGATACATATATACCTCCTCAAACCGCTTAAGCGCGTGTGCGACACGATCTGTTGTCTCCTCGGCTTTGGCTTGCATATATTCCAGCTACTGCATACTGCATGAATGCTCAGCTATAGAACGGCTCCGGAATGAAATAGCTGAATACATGCATTGCGTTATGCGTGGAGGCGCGTGCGGATCATCCAGATAGAGCGATCCTCGAGTTGAGCGGCCACGAACTTACCAAGCTGCAGTGGCTCAGACGGCACAGCAGATACCCCACCGCATGGATTCCTTCGCCCTCCATCTTCACCATGTTCTCAGACACAATCTCCGTTCTACATGGGCAATTGCGGTTCGCATGAGCACAGCAGCTGAAGCTAACGCCTCAGAATCACGGAAGGCCAGAAGATGACAGATACCAAAGACCCGGACAAGTCCGAAAGTGCAGACCCCCGCAGCACCATCATATGGATTGACTGATACCACGAAGCCAGCCGAAGATGCCTTTCACGAGTGGATGGCGGCATACATGCCACTCAAGCAAGTCCCGCTACACACTGGCACTTATGCAGCGATTTTCTTTTTTTCTTTTTTGTTTTTTTTCTTCGAATGATGCACGCTTGAAATGCCTGGGGGACATATACAGCGAGCGTTCGGCGGCCTTCGCACTGAGGCATGTTACCAATGTCATTGCATGTTCTCTGCTGGTGACTTCTTGCTGGGGGCCAGACCAGAAAGATGAGCACCTCGAAACTGATGCCGCTGGCAGTATCTCGTTCCTTCCGCCTGTGTTACGGTGGGCCCATATTTGCGAGCCAAATGCCAATTTCTCGAGTGCAGCTTGGGTCTGGATCTCACTTTTTGTCAGGGCAAGTTGAGTGCAAGTGACCGATGCAAAAACTATCTCTAATCCTCATGCCACGACTAAGACGATGCCATGGCGAAAGATTCGCATATGCTGTTGTCATATACCGGGCCACAGATTGAAGTCTTGGATGTAGCATGGAACATTCTAATCCAGATGCAAAGAATGATTGGCAAGAGGTCAGGAGGCTGCTCGGCACGCCTCTCGCGAAGTTTCGCAGCGCACGTCACAGAAAGCTATTGGTTAAGGGATAGCTGCCAAGCCGAGGAGCTACGTGA
Organism: Cercospora sesami; assembly: GCA_013365235.1. Lineage (NCBI taxonomy): Eukaryota > Fungi > Ascomycota > Dothideomycetes > Mycosphaerellales > Mycosphaerellaceae > Cercospora > Cercospora sesami. The sequence continues at coordinate 17,635 of JAASLG010000171.1, forward strand.
GACTGTTCTCAAGGAATTGGGGACCTTCCTGATGCCAGATGAAGTGTCGAAGCGGTCAGACCATGATGGTAGAGATCCAGTGTTCGCTGGTGCGCTGGATGCATCGGAATTCCGAACATGGAACCCTATGCCAAGGCGTAGGACAGGCGTCGATAACACGTCCTCAATCTCGTGCTCACTTCCTGCCGGTCGACAATAAAGCCTGTCCGGGTGAATCAAATGCGATGGTAGTTGAGAGAATTGCGAATCGCTGGGTGAAAGTCACTCGGCTTGTCGGCTCCGGACCTGTTTCCGCTCCCAGTAATTGTGCCACGCCCAGCCACCAAAACGCCAGCCACGTGCTCAATGCCATTGGCTCAGCACCAATGCAAGTCAGTTTCGTCATCTCGCGGCAGAAAGAGACGACTCCGGCTAGTGTCCACAGCGATAGAACAGAATAGAATAAAAAGGCGACTGCGAGCCGCATGCGGAGTCAGTTGAAGCACGTCCCCTCCACCCATCTCACTTGCAACATGTTTTCATCGATTCTGCTAGTCGTCGCGGCAAGCACAAGTCTCGCACTCGCACAATCCGACATTCCACTCTCCCAGCCGCTCCAGAAAATCCTAGCCGGAGCTCAGAAAGGCGAGAACTACACGTACCCAACAGATTTGACGCAAGGCATCATTCCCAAGGCCATACATTCTCACAACGATTACTGGCGCCCAATTCCTTTCTACTCAGCCTTGAGCGTGGGAGCCATTTCCGTGGAAGCAGATGTGTGGTTACAGAATGGCACACTCTATGTTGGCCACGAAGAATCAGCCTTGACAGAGTACCGAACATTCGACAGCCTCTACGTGCAGCCTATCTTGAACGTCCTGCGAGCGCAAAACCCCAATTCGAGCTATGTTTCCGATCTGCCAACAAAGAATGGAGTCTTCGATACCAGCTCCGGCCAGACGCTGTACTTGTTTGTGGACATCAAGACAGATGGTGAGGAAGCTTTCCCGGTGGTCGTGGAAGCGCTGGAGCCTTTGAGGTCTGCGCGCTACTTGACGACTTTCAACGGAACTGAGACGACGTCTGGACCTGTTACTGTTGTGGGGACTGGAAGTACCCCACTCGATCTGGTTCAGAGTCAAAGTCCGAGAGATGTGTTTTATGATGCTCCACTGGCAACGCTCAATTCGACCTCCAGCAACATTACTTCGGATATCTCGAAAATCGCGAGCACAGCGTTCAGTGGCCAGTTCGGAACTGTCAGGAATGGAGTCTTAAATGCGACTAGCCAGGCTTTGTTGGAGGGCCAGATCGAGGTTGCGCATGGAAAGGGTATTGGTGTTCGTTACTGGGATCAGCCAAACTGGCCTGTGTCGAACAGAGATGCCATTTGGAGGTTGTTGTGGGCCGCTGGTGTTGACTTGATCAATGTCGATGATTTGGAGGGCGCTGCAAATCTGTAGATATGTTGTACCAGCAAACTGAAAGATCAGAATAGATGCGTGTTCACCATGGGTTGATATATCGCAATGGCTGCGATGGTGGTCCAGACAGACGAGTTGCAACAATTTCATGAATAGTCTTCTCGACCTCCTCTACACTCCGCCCAGCGTCAATGGTAATAATATCCTCCGCTTCGTCGGCATGCGTTCGCATTTCCGCAAATAGACTCCTTACACGATCCTGCATTTCCTGCTTCTCGTATCTCTCGTTGCCGAAACCTCCCCGCTTTGCAGCATCCTCAGCGGAGATATCGAGGAACAAGCACAAATCCGGTCGAGGCAAGCCGACTTCAGGATGCCGACACCAGGCGAGATCCATGGCAGGATTCTGTTTTGCTGCGGAGTACACACAGCCAGAGTAGTAGTATCTGTCAACTACGACTGTGGTCCCAGTTTGCAAGTGTTTCTTGATATCTTCTGCAGCTTCCCATCGGTTTGCGGAGAAGAGCAGGTGGATTGCGTGGTCTTCTTGGGACGAGGTTCCAACCAGATAGTTGTTGATCATCTGGCCGATGACTGTGCCTCGATTTGGGAAACGCATATATTCCACTTTTTGTCCTCGAGATTTGAGGTGGTCAATGAGTCGGGCACATTGTGTGCTCTTGCCTGATCTGTCCAGCCCCTCGAAGACAATGAGATGACCTCGTCCTTGAGGGGCGATTGAGGACATCGCTTCTGCCATGTCGAATGCCAAATATTTCTGGCTGTGAAAGTATCGAAAGAGGAAAGTTCCAGCCAGACGGGTGAGTATGGCTTGGACGTGCTTTCTTGGCGCGTCGGGCCCACTTCCGCTGAGACAAAATTCCTCTCCCGCGACGGCAATCACCTCACTGCCATCAACAATGCCTCGACCATGAACGGACATTCCAATGGGCACGCCAATGGCAATGGCAAGCTCCATCAGCTGCCTGACGACATGTTCCACGTGATCCGATCGACAGGCACCGCAGCTCGTTTAGGACGGCTTGCATTGCCCGGCCGCAGGATATTGGATACACCACATTACCTCGCTAACACCAGCCGCGGCGTGGTACCGCATGTCACCCAGGACACCTTCGCCCGTGACACCAACATCAACGGGCTGTACATCGCCCTCGAGGACTGTGAGTGCCAGTTCCTGCGCTTCCGCCCCGGCGCACTCATTTGCTGACCACGAGGCTCACAGTGTGGTGATAGTCATCGAGAGGGCTCCAAAAGATGTCCCTCCGCTGTACCGTTTCCAGCCTCCCGGCGGCGAATCCCCGTTGAGGAAGTTCATCGCTGCTCCAGACGACGCTCTGCTCGTCTTGGGTGCCAGACGGACATCGCCGGTTCCTGCACCCGAAGCCACGTCGAATACGAACAAGACTGTGTCTATTTGCACTGCCGTTGGGTTCAGGGCGCTGAAAGCAGACGAGTATGCAGAAAAGGCGGAAAGTCTGCAGGCGGACATACTGGTCGGTCTAGGCGACATTCCATACGAACGAGCACTGGGCAACAAGAGAATCGAGAAGGCGACTGATCGGAATATCGCATGGCTGGAGGAGCACGTCTTCTTGCGGCGATCGCAAGAGAAAGTCGCCAAAGCACATCTGTTTGCATCGCTCCTGCCCGTCTCGTGTGCCAAGCAGCAGTACTACGTCGAGGAGCTCACAGGGCAGTTTGCGGACCACATATCCGGTCTGGCAATTTATGATCTGGACTCGTTGGAAGACCTCCCGGCCGAGCTTGGCCACCTCCCGCGCTTGAGCTTCGCAGCTCCCAAGACACCACGAGACATCCTCTACCAGATACAACGCGGGTTGGATGTCATGGTGGTGCCTTTTGTCGGCGCTGCGACAGACGCGGGCATTGCTTTGGACTTCACCTTCGGTTCCCCATCCGGCATGACAACAAACGGAGACGAACCGGCCGCCAACGGGCACGCGTCGTCCGAGCCTCTTCCACTTGGTATCGATATGTGGTCTGAAGATCACGCCGTGGATCTCTCTCCACTGGCGAGGGGTTGCCAGTGCTATGCTTGCACAAATCACCACCGAGCATATCTGCAACATCTACTCTCCGCGAAAGAGATGCTTGGCTGGGTTCTGCTGCAGATCCACAATCATCACATTATGGATCTGTTCTTCGCCAGTATACGGCAAAGCCTCGTAAACAACACATTCGAAGAGGATGTCACGGACTTTGAGCAGAAATACGACAACCTGTTGCCCGCAAAGACCGGACAAGGACCAAGGTACAGATATCTGAGCCACGCCGCGAAGCTCATAGCTGATGAGGAGAATAGAATCCGAGGCTACCAGTTCAAGTCGCAAGGTCCTGGCGAAGGGAAGAAGAATCCCAAGACCCACACGCCTTTCAAGATGCTGAATGATGGCAAAGAGAAGCTCGCAGAAGCTACTTTGCCAGACCCGAACGCCAACGCGGATGATCTGCAAGCGCAAGGGTTCGCGGAAAAGGAGAGCTAGGGACTCCCTCGATTGCGATTCAACTCTCGTCAAAAACATTGAGGTCCGAGAAGCTCTCGTCTTCTGGCCGCTCCCCTATGGACGTTTCTCCGCCCTTCTGTCCCGACCACCCAGGGGCATGCCGCCGCACAAGTTGAAACCAGCACGCACTCAGATCTGGTAGGTCACACTTTAGTCTCCACCCCTCGCACTTACATGATGACAACCATTTCGTTATACCCAGCTCACTTCGATGCTACGGCAAATGCGGTGAAAGCGTGAAATCACGGCTGATCTTGCTTTACAATTGTTATTGTCACACAGGCACATGATGGATCGGGGCTCAAGCTAATTGAATCTCAGGTGAACGACTCCCACGTGAGGACGGCAAGTCTGGCACTTCCGGCGCCAGTTCCAAAGGCCTCCGCAGAGCAGGCTACCTCAGAGCGGCTTCGACTCTTCAATGCATCACTGTACAGGGATAACAGGACTAGACAATGCACATTACGCATAATGAAACGAAATTCATGACACTATCAGGTTGTATGGAGCTTGCTAAATCTTCACTTCTTCTCAAACCCTGTTCGTATCGTGTCTAGGCACTCATTTGCCAAACCCACTTGCACCATGCGAAACATCTCCCTTCGCCATCTGCCAAAATCCATTTCGCACCTTCAGCGCTTCCACAGTGCAAGGTCAATCGTGCTCTCCAGCACTCTGCGCATTGCTGACCAGATTTTTGGCTACACACAAGGCTTTAGCCCAGGAAACGTCAAAGTTGCACTGATACAACTACCTCGATGATGCACCGATCCATTGAGTAAGTCTACTCAAAGGGCATCTGCTTCATTTTCATAGAACTTTTCTTTGTCCTCTGCTTCGTTGATGTATGGCTGCACCCAAAGAATATAATAGAGGACAGGGGCAAGGCACGAGGGGCGGAACGAAAGACAGTACGAGAGGCAGAGTATGTGAATTGTACAAGGTATAGAGGTCCATGAGCGGAACGTATCTTTCAAACGCGATATCATTACCTATTAGTCTTACATCGCAAAGGTCGTCTAGTCAGCCATGCTTAGAAGTACACCATTAACGTCCCGTTCAACCGCGACCCAACCGCTCAGTTCTTGCTTGCCGTGCTGATAGGAGCAGGCATACGGAACCAATCAGTAGGATCAAGCTTCACACCCTGAGCGACCATTCGGTCTCTCGCCATTCTCAATCGATTGACCTCGCCCAGAATGCCCTTCTCGCCGAAATCCATCGAAATCCTCTTCTTCGGGTCAACGCGCAGACAGCCATATACGATGTCTCTGAGCCCGTTCTCCCTCGACAGCGCCAAGAGTTCCTCGTCCTGACCGACTGGCCAAGAAGGGTACATGCGAGTAGGTGCTTCGTTCGCCGCTGTTGCAAAGACCAGACCAAGAGAATAGACGTCGTCACCGAGACCTCGTTGTTTCCCGATATCGTAGTAGATCTTGAGCTTTTCGGACCTGGTCAGACGATAATCGCGCTCTTTAGCCACGTAGTTCTTGTAGAGCGCCGTCACTGTGGGTGAGTTCCAACCCTCCGTGCCACAATCGACACGTGGCTCTGGATCAGAGAGGAGTTTGGCGTGGCCAAAGTCTCCAATAACAATATCGGGTAAGCCACCGATGTTTCGAGATGACCAGTTCAGAAAGAAGTTTTCGAGCTTGATATCGCCGTGTACGACAGCCTCGTGGTCTTCGTCTTGAGTGTAGCAGGAGCCTGTTGAGTGACGAAGGCCGTGATGCAAGAATGCGAATGCATCAGAGATCTGCACTATCAAGTGATAGAGGAAAACTGTTGGTACGATCTGTTTGCGGAGACGCCAGTGATGGATTTGTTCGTGAAGATCTCCTCCGTTGCAGGCATCCATGTAGATGAAATATCGTCCTGGGTCGTTCTTGTTCATGAAGAAGTCGTGCACGACAACGACATTGGGGTGCGGTTTCAGTAGATCTTTGACGATGACGGCCTCCGTGGGGACTTTGTGGTTGCGGTCACCATCGAGGATTGTTCGATTGTCCACTGTGGCTCGGTTGTATTTGGTATGCTTGACAACGAATACGTTTCCAGACCTCAGAGACTTCTTGACAAGGAGCTCGCCTTGCGTGCCCCTTTCGAGGTTGAGCGTGGTGACGGCTTCGTATTCATCGTCCTTCCTATAGCGCGCTGCACGCTGCTCTGTTTCGGCTTGAGTAGTGGAATGTGGTGTCTTGCCCTTGATACCTCCGCGAGGCGAAGTAGATGCGGCAGTGCTGAAGGCGCTGGCGAACAAGGTCTTGCTGCGGTGGAAGAGCGAAGGTCGCTCTGTTGTTGTCTGTGAGTTTGCCATCTTGGATGCGTTGGAGTTCGATATGGGACTTACGGAATCAAACCTGTCCGGCAGGTAGATTATATTTGCGAGGCGAGTCACGGTTCAAGGACGCCTGGTGAGGACCGCGAGTGATTATCCAATCTGCGGCCTCAAGCTGATTCGCGAGAAAATATTGTTTTTGAGGACCAAAAGTTCTTCGAGTCCATAGGAAATGCTTGAACCTTATTGCACTTGTCCTGGCACCATCGTAAGGACAATAACTTTGTGCCCGGAGCACTTCAAGGTCGTAATCTCTCGCTGTCTCTTGGTGCCTCAAAGCCACCTTCTTTGTTTCTGAAAGCGCCTGGTCTCGCATTGTTACCACAAAGACAGAGGACTCGGAGTCTGACGTCTGACCTCATCATCCGCGATAATGCGGCGCTATAACACTTTCGCGGTCCCAGAATGTATGCAACTAGCGTATCTCTCTCTTTCGGGAAAATTGGCATCAATTGCATTTAGTCGACGCTGCAGATACACAAGCTGGTCTTGTGATTCTGATTATTCTTTCTCCTTTCATTCGATTTATCCTGGTGGCCGGGCCACTCGCGAAAGGGCATTCGCCAGCGAATGGTAAGTGCCAGAGAAAATGCGTAACTTAGCCCAGGACATGATCTTGGAATGTCTTCCTTTGGTGAGACACTTTCGTCGAGGCCAGAATCCTAAGGATGAGCAAATGATCGGCCCGACAGCACTCGCTCGTACACGAAAATTGTTTCCGTTCAGAAACGCCACAGGTAAGCGGCCTCGCGGGCGCTTCTGGCACAGGAAAGATAAAGAAGCGGAGCCCGAAGCACAAGAGCTCAAAGAAGAAGAGCCCGCAAAAGCAGAGCCCAAAGCAGAAGAGCCCAAAAGCCCCGTCGTGACGGATCCCGTGGCGAGCGTGGCAAGTCTTGCCATATCCGCCTTCGCTGACTTCGATGGCACACAAGCTGCCGCAGGCGTCAGCTTGAACCTTGACAAACCTACAGAGACACCCAGTTCCAAGGGCTCTGAGCCCACCGTGCCTGCGATAATCAACCCAGCGCCGAACCGACTCCCAGCAGCATACGAGCTCGTCAAGACTCTGAACGGCGCACTAGGTGTCTTCAACACACCGATCCACCTCGTCCGCCAACGAATTTCCTCCAAGCTCTTCATCATCAAGCAGGTCCCGGTCCGCGACGCAACCGAATGGCCCAGCGAAGCAGCCTTGCTCGAAGATCTCATCCATCCGAACATCATCGACGTCGAAAGCGTGCACTACGATCACAATGGGCCCTTCTGCATCGCCAACATCGTCCTCCCGTACTGCTCAGGCGGTGACGTCCAAGATTTCGCATCCCATCTCCGCGCGATTGGTAAGTCCATGCCCGTTCAGTTCATACAACATTATGTCAGCAGCATGCTCGACGCTCTTTTGTACCTCCACAACGGCGAAACGTACGATGCCGCAACAGACACATTCATTCGCAACCCGCACCACTCCACCATCCTCCACCGAGACATCAAAGAACGCAACATCTTCCTCGACCCCACCAATGCCACGCACGGCCTCCCGCAAATCCTCCTCGCAGACTTCGGCCTCTCCTCCCACGAAACCTCCTGCACCAACATCTGCGGCACAGACGGCTACATGTGCCCCTCAATCATGGCCACCTTCTCCCTCGCCGAAGCCGCCCCCACTCCCACCCTCCAACTCGCCATAATGCAAAACGCCCCTCAAATGACCCCCAGCAGCGACTGGTTCTCCTTCGGCGTAACCCTCTACCAACTCATAACCCTCAAACGCTACCAATATTCCGAATCCGAAATCTTCCTAGATTTCGCTGCCTCATCTTCAATGGGGCAGACAGAAATCATGGAATTAATGGCGGATTGTTTAGAATTTGAACCAGGGAATCGGCCACGGGCGGAGGATTCGTTGAGGTTGCATCGTCTATCCGCGAATCTGAAAAGGGAGTTGCAGAAGTGGTATGATGCAGGCGGGAGGTTGGAGGAGGGAATTTGGCCAGAGCCGTTCAGATTCGAACGTGTCGAGGCCAGAGCTGATGAGAAGGCTTCGTTGGTGGGAATGAAAGGTAATTCGAATGATGTGGAGAAGGATGAGTCGGTTTCGGGTTCTGGGGACGCCATCTCTGCGATCATTGACTGGCTGGTGACTGGAGAAACGGTTGACGGCGCTGAGGATGAGGGAGAGAGCCTGTCCTTCTGCGTTCCTGAACTACCTCGGCCGCCAGTACTTTCTCCACTGCCATCAATGCAGCCGCTGAGGCGGATTGGGGCGATAGATTGTCGTTTGGTCCAAGCTGTGGCCTGAGCTCCACGATTGTTTGCATGCCAGTAGTCCTTCACCGTAGGTGTCCCTAGTTTCTGTTCTTTTTGATGGAACTAGTTCGAGTCAGTAGTACATGCCATTGCCCTAGATTTCGTCAATACCGCGGAACAAATGGCTTCAATAACAACCAATCGTCTCTCTGCCCACGAAAGTCGGCCACACTTCAATTCATCTTTCCATTCTCCATCTACCGACCCACTACCTCCCCGTCCCCGTCTGCCCACTCGTCGCCCCGCCCCCAGTAAACGCATCGGGGATACTAATGCTGCTTATCCTTTGCGCAAGTGAAGCCCCCACAGCATCGATCGCTCCCTTCGGACTCTTCAACGAGATTTCCTGACTCGCGCCTTGTCGTCGGAATAGCTTGATGTCCGTACTACTGTACAATCCCCCGGAGCCCTGAAAAGCTTCCGCTTCTTGTAAGTAGATTCTGCTCCAGATGAGCGCGTTGTACCAGCCGATCGCTACTGCTGTCCATTGGAAGCTGACTGGGCCTCCTGCTGCTGGTCTGATATTGTCTGTTTCCGAGAGTGTTAGCGCGACTCGTTCTGCTGTGGTTGCATTATTAGCGGCGTGGTGCATACCTTTAATTCCGAGATGACCTTGTCCATCGGCTCCATATGCTGCTTGCGCACTGCGCCCACTGTCCGTGGACTGACGGGTGAGTTGGGTGGATTGGCGGGCTTCTCGTCCGAGGCCGGGTTGCTCTGCTGTAGCTGTGCTGCGAACGTCTGCATTGTGTTGCTCCTCGGACGCGCTGGAGGTGGAAGTTCTTGCTGAGACGACATCTTGTTTTCGAGTCTCGCTGTCTTCGATGACTTTGAGAATGGGCTCGAGAGGGAGTTGTGTGTACCAGCTTTCTAGCCACTGTTCGGAAGGTTGGAAGTTCTGCGATGTGGTGACTGGCGTCAATGTTGGCAAGCTTGTTGTTGATGTCTGACGTGACGTTGAAAGTCGCAAAGCCGCCGGCTGCTTGCCCCGAGCCTTTTCACTCAGACGCACGGGAGTAGGGACTCGATTTTCGCCACCCGCTTCTGTTGCACCAGACACCCTTCGATCGGCCTTCTCATCGACATCCGCATTGTCGTTGGCCTCATCGTCCTCATCCTCGTCATCTCCAATGGCGAAACGAGTGTCCTCCGGCACATTCGCCAACGAAGGTGTCCGCGGCGGAATAGGTCTGCGCATACTATCGATAGATGAACCACGCGAGTGGTTGGTCGGACTCAGGACATCCCCACGATCTTTACGTTCGATGGCCTGGCGCTCCGCCTCTGCAAGCGCGCCTTCGACCGTGATTTGCTGTAGGGCTCTGAAATGTTTCTTGCTCGCAACGAGCACTCTGATGAACTGTTGGTTTTCTGCAGATACATTCTGGTCAGCACACCAGATTCATGGCCAGCATAGGGCTTTCGAATGTCTCAGTGCTACGACGCCAATTGCAGCCACAGCAGGGCAGTGCCAATCTGGGCCATCATCGTAGGCCTGCGACGAGACTCAGAGGGCGCTAACGGACACGCCTCACCCTTCGCAAAAAGTCATGAGTTCACCAGCTGTGCTGACATGCAGGCAGGACGTTTCTCTTGCTCTGTTCTGTCAAAAACGCACCAGCTCGAGTGGATGGCACGATAGACGAAGGAGGGCTACAACTAAGAATGAGACTGAACATACCTCGATAATGATTATCAAGAATCGCATTGCAAGCATCAAGCAAGTTCTTGAGAATGACATGATTGGTGTCATTCTTCAAACAAAAGCTCGGCGCCGACAGCATTTCGAAGAGGTTCACCAACTTCGAAGATGTCGCACGCTGCAAGTGCTTCGCGTACGGCGCCACATTCTTGATGATGTTGAATAGCGCAGGATACACTGGCTCGAGTCGTCCTTTCGAAGCCGTAATCAGGTAATGTATTGACTGCAAGCCATCAGCATCCTGTCAAGACGAAAGAGCATGGGAAGACATACACAAATCAAGAAGTCGGCGTATGAGCCATGGAAGTTCTCTATCCGCATTACCGGCGGCAGGCTGCTAACATGCAAGAAAGGCGTGTTGAGCTTTGCGCAAAAGGCTGCTTCGGCGCTGAGCGACTGGATGACGAATATGACCATTCTCATGAGGCCTTGCTTTGTCTCATCGGCGACAGAGTCTCTGGCGTAAAACAAGAGAATGACCAGATAGTCCATGCCGACTTTGGTTTCGCAGAGGTACCGGCGAAACCTCTTGTTGCACTGGATCAGCTCCCACAAGAAGCTGATCATCTCGGTGGCATGGTGACCAGCATTGCTTTTCCCTATGCTGAAGTTGCTTGTGGTCATCTGAGATCAAAGTCAACAAGCGAGACACGAAGAAATATTGCGGATACCATCGCAGACTTACCGGCTGGAAGATCACTAGGTTGACGCCATGATGAATGAATTGGAAGTCGTCAGGCCGGAAGAGCGCTCCCATTGAGGATCTGAAGAGGTTCTTGCCCTCTGGCGGGATATACACCATCGTGACCAGCAGAAACTGGATGCAGTTCAAGACGAGAAGCTTCTTGGTATCCCGAGCTCCTTGCCAACCGCTTGGTATTGTCCACAAATTGGGGTTGAATCGGAGCACAGTGTTCAGGCAGGAACAGTTAATTGCATTTACGACACGCTTTTCAAGCTTTGTCGTGAGGTAAGTTAAAGCCTTGTTGTTGGCGAGTGCGACTTGATCTGGCCGCAGATACAAAGTGCTGCTCGTCAAGGTGAGCAGTAACCGGATGACCTCGTACTGATTCCGCTCATGCTCGCTGGTGCATTTCGAGCTTGTGCTGCAACCAATACCAGTCTTCCAAACTTTGAGCTCATATCCTCTATCCGATCTGCCGCCGTCTTCCTGCTGCGATGGGAGAGTGAGGCCTCGCCAGAAAAGGTAGTCCACCACCAGGTCGATCAACGTCTCGCCTAGAGGTGGCCCGATTTCTTTGTCTTTGTCCTCCTTTGAATAAAGCTTACTGGGATCTAGGCCATCGAACAGCTGGGTATGCGTGTCGCGCTTCTCGTCCCAGTTGAGGAACTGTGGCTTTCGAGGCTGCCAGAAGAACTTGTCGTACCATTCTCGCAAGTGGTCCGCCTCGAAGATGAAAGGCATCACCCGGGTCAGGATGCGCATGCAGTTGAGGATTTGCCGAGCGACAAGCTCATCGGGCTGCTCGGTATCCTTCTGCAGCCTCTCCAATTGCGCTATCGCATTATACAGCAGGGTCTCGAGGTTGGTCATGGGCGAGCATTGATCTCCCGGAGAGGCTTTGCGGGCGCCTGGCTCAGATGCGTTGGTGTATGTCAGGACGCGAACGTCTCCCCCCACCCACAAGTCGAAGACATCGTCGACGCGCTCCGGGATAGTCCAGTACTTGGCGAAAATGTCGTTGTCTGGCTGCAGCACATCGTCTCCTATGAGCTTGAACACGCTCTGTTTGAAGGCGATCTTGCTCTCCGACACGCCCATTGCCCTCGCTCTTGCTCCTGCTCCTGCTCTTGCTCTTGCTCCCAGAGGAACAGTGTCTCAGTCGTTGTGTCTTGGGGCTCAACAGAATTCGGCAGGTTATCTGGAAGACAGATCGAATAGTTTGGGAGGGCGTTGCCGCCTCTGCAGCATGGTCGAAGGAGCGAGGGATGGGCGGTGCCTAACTTGCTACCGGAGGCGGAGGAACTGCTGACAACTGGCTCAGCTGCAAGCAACGTGTGACTTGCGCATTCGGAGTCTAGAGAAAAGTGCTGAACAGAGGAGTCGTTGGAGCTCCACGATCAACGCGGCTATTGACGTCGTTGCTGGACCAAGCCGACGGGGCGACAAAGTGGATCTACGACCACGGAACGGGGCTACGGCACGACTCTACGACCTTGTCACGATATGAATGATCTCAAATACAACGAATTTCGTCGCTATCCAAGGCACATTGTCCTACAGAATAGCTTGAGTTGTGTAACAGCTGTTGGTTTGACCCTTCGAGTTGAGGCTCTTTTGCCAAGCCAAATTCTTCGGCGGCGGCGGCGGCTCAAAGTTCTCGAGGGTCGCCGCGACTCCACCAACACAACAACACCACCACCACTGTCGGCGCGGCGCGTCTATCACCATGGATCGCGCGTATCGTGTCCTCCCGCAGCTCCAAAGGGATGGGGTGATGACTTCCGAAGCCGCCCGGATCACGCGCCCCAGCAATGTGAACGAGGCGCGAGCAACTTTTGGCGCAGCTCTGCGGCTCGCTGGTCTGCAATCGTACAAGGCAGACGCCATCACTGCTCAGATCTGTAAGACGTGCAATATGTGCACCATTGAGAATATTCAGGTTTGTCGTTGACTCAGCCACCTTACCGTCTTCTTCAAAGTGCTCACTTACACTCACCCGTCACATTAGCTTTGCAGAGAACAGTTCATATACTACATCCTACCCTCATCACAGGCGCGCAAGGTATATTTCAAGTACCTCCAGACTTTGTGCAGATTGTTCGCTCCCGGATCCTGGAAGTTGAAAGCCGCATCAGGCCTTGATGAGGTCCTTGGCCTTTCCGCTGGGGGCACCTCAAATCATCTGCCAGCATCGCATGCGAGACGAATCCATACGCTCTACATCATCAACGAAATACTGGTCTCCCTTCTCGAGTTATCGCGGCAAGACTCCAAAGTAGGGCGCCACCCCACAACAGACGAGGAGCAGAAACACGCGCGCGAAGCTCTCAATTCCGCCAAACAATGCTGTCTTGACATGTTCGAGGAGGCCGCCTGCATAACGCCGGGAGAAGCGGCTAAGCCGAAGAATGCATTGAATGATATCCTCAGCAATTGGACCCAGAATCTTGCCCAAGTCTTCACGAAATCAGACATCGATCGACTCCAAAAAGTAGCA
>JAASLG010000172.1:0-33416 GCA_013365235.1 Cercospora sesami
CGCAAGGCCGCTGTGCATGCTGCTTGAGTCGCAAATCTCCTTGCAGATGCGCCTGTCGATCACCCACTAGCTGAACGCGCTCCATCTCCCGGACGCGTGACACCCGACGCGTACTTTATTATGCAGCACTTCAGCAGTACCTTCATCCTCCCACGCGCTACTGTAGCATTCTCTGTTCTGCTCATAGACCTATCTCATCGTCAGCGACGCTATCAAATACTGGACTTCCCACGCCGCGCACATGCTGATCATGCCGCCTGGCTGAATCACCGGTCTCAGCCGACCCGGACATAGAACAAGCAAGGCGGCAATACTATGGCAACAGTCTCGAGGCTTCACTGCCTACTGAAGCAGATATTGACAGAAACGTGCCAAAGAGTGCTGTCTGAGTACATGAGTGCATGAGTCTTCCGACAACGACTGTGCCTGGAGCCTGCCTGCGAGGCTGTACCGTACAGCCGCGAGACCATCTGCACCCTCCTCCTGCCTGCACCTCACTGGTTGGGATTGCTCGTGGTTGCCGCAGCACCTGAGCTCCTCCACGCACTCAGAATGAGATCCACAATCTGGTCTACACCCTTCCCATTCTTCACCTGCGCAAAGATCGTCGGCCCACCCTCTCTGTCACATGCTGTCAGTGTCGTCTTCAATATGCCAGAAAAAGTAAAGAAAGACAAAACTCACCGAATCTTCCTCGCATCCCTATCCATCACCCCCAGATCCGCCCCAATCAACTCCGCCAAATCCGTCTTATTCACAATCAACAAATCACTTTGCGTAATCCCCGGCCCTCCCTTCCTCGGAATCTTATCCCCTCCACTAACATCAATCACATAAATAATATAATCCGCCAACTCCCTCGAATAATTCGCCGCCAAATTATCTCCTCCGGATTCAATCAACAAAAGGTCAGTCTGGAACTCTTTCTGCAAATCCTGCAGAGCTGCAAGATTTTGCGAAATATCTTCGCGAACTGCAGCGTGAGGACAACCTCCCGTCTCAATGGCCCGGATGCGTTCTGCGGGGAGGGCTTGGTGGCGAGTGAGGAATTCGCAGTCTTCGCGGGTGAAAATGTCGTTTGTCACGGCTGCGATGTTGTATTTTTCTCGCAAGGCGAGGCAGAGGGCGAGCATGAGGGCTGTTTTGCCGGATCCGACGGGTCTGTATGGGAATTCATTCAGCAGAAGTACAAATTTCTTCGTGATGCATTTCATGAGGCCTTTGAGAGGAAAAGGCTCGAAAACATACCCGCCAATACCAACAGTAAAAGCTCGATCTTTCCAATCTCGCCCTTCTATGATGGGCATCTCACGTCCCAAGAAGGAGCCCGGTCCATCGAGGATCTCGTGCGTGTGGCCATGGTCTGCGGCGGCATGGGAGTGTGATGCTCCGCCTTCGTGCGAATGACTGTGGCCTGACATTTTTTTCCTATGTGCTTGTGTCTCGATGTTTTTCTTGTCAGTTGGTTGGCTTTTCTGTTTGAACTTGCTCGTCAATGGTGCGGGGCCCAGAACACAGAGTCACGATTGTGGGGCATGGAGATTGCGATTGCGACGCCAGGACTTCTGGAAGCCAAAATCCTTGTTGAGCTTTTTGGCTTTGTGAGATATATTCTCTCGCTCTGTTGTTGATGAGAAGAGGTATTGAACATTTGTTTGTACTACTTGTCAATCTGAAGAGGTCCCTCACGTTGTGGGCTCATGGAATGACCGATGCACAGCATCATGCCTCATTTACAGAAACCCTGACGCTGTGCAAAGATGCCGCTGTTGCATATTCTAGAGCGTTCTGTCGTGTCTTCACAGCAGGCATGGAATGGAAAAATGGTAGGAAGACAACAGTATCATATGCAGAGCTAAGGGACAGCATCCGGTACGCTCCTGTGAGTATGGTGGCGTATGCGACTTATGCGACTTTCGACGCGGAAGGCGTTTCTGGATTTCCATTGCCATTATTCATTGAATGGCAACTCAACTAATACATTCACTCCTTTACACCTGACAAATTTCCCAAAGATTCTTCAATAGCATTCATCAAATAACGTCCAGCAAATGCGCCGTTTGGATCCAAACCTCCAATCTCTGATGCGACACCACGCATCGCATAAAATTTCCATTTACTCGCTGCAGAGAGAAAAAACTTGTCAGCAACTCTGCTCCGAATTGCATTCAAATTCGCTTGCGGTGTCAAATCAAGACACATCGGACATGTTAAAACACCTCTTCTTCATGCACTAGAAGTTCACGACTGTTATTGTGTGATCTTCTAGAGCTCGAGAAAAAACAGTAGTAGCGTGGACCTTCTCCTTTGGCATGAAGAATGCACAGCACTGCTCTCGAAGGGGGAACACGGTATGGGGTGTGGTTAACTTACTATAGTGATAGTGTGAGATCACCGCGAATGCTGGCTTTCAATTCAATTTCGACATCTAGGTTGGCTTCCAGTGTGAGCTTGAGACCGTCGGTGTCTTTTAGGGCTGACTGGAACATATTAGTTTCGCAAGGCGAGTTTTGTTGGCCAGGCAGGAGGACAACGCACCCCATTGCTCTCCTCTTCCTGCGGCGTGATGTAGTATGGTTGGTTCGGGTTCGAGCCACGAACTGGAATCTCTCCTCGCATAGCTCGTGCATGCGTGACAGGTCCGTCCATAGATGTGCTGTCGGGACCTATCCGCTCGAATGGTCGTTGTTGATCAAGGTCTCCATTGGCATCTGCCTCCTCCAAAGCCTCCAGCGAGCCTGTCTTCATATACTTGCCATCTGTCATGGCTTGCTGAATACGCTTCCTCCGCTCCCTTCGTGAAGACGATCGTGATCGGTTGGACTCAAGACCTGCTTCACGCTTTTCTTTCTTGATGAGTCGGTCCTGTTTCTCCTGTTGCTGGACTGTCCTCTGCTTTGGTGGATTCTTCAAGGTCTCCTCTGACAGGTGCTCGAGCTTTGGCTGCTCGTTGTACTTCTTTCGGTACGACTCATTGTTAATCTTGTCCGCCATCTTGGCCCCCAGCGTGGGCTAAAGATATCCGGGGAGTATGTGGTATGGAAGTCGCTTTCAAGCCGTGTCCAGATTTATCCGCGACGTGTTCCTGCAGTGAGTATACGATGAAGTCGGCGCGAGAGACTGGTGAAAACGACCAAAATGCAAGAGAGCGAACACAACGACAGGAACCTGGACTCGCCTCGTCTGCCGTCAGCAGCACACAGTACCCACCTCACACCTGCCCTTCAGACCCGCTATGAATCGCCAGCGAGCGCCAGACGCAATGAAACCTGTTTCCGCCCGATCGCACGACCATCGCCTCTGCATGTTGCGTCTTGCGGAGTGGTATCCCTGTGCGCACCGCCACAGGTACCCAGTTTTGTGACTTCATCCTTCCTGCAAGCACTATACGCCTGGGGACACGCAATGCCTCGGCGGCCCGCCCACCGCGCCTCCGCGCGTGGAAGCAAGTCGCTGTGGTCGCCTGGCAGAAAACGTGGAAGATGTGGCATTAGACTCAAGGTTTGATGATCGTGTGTGGCTAGCTTCGCATGCGTGCAAGACGACACCTGCTTTGCAGCTTCGACGTGCAGCCGCAAAACCTGGCAGGCTGGCGGCAGGCCGCTTTCCACGGACCCGACATTCCATCAATCCAGAAGATGAAACGCTGCGAGGCTGGGTCCTGGCTTGGAATCTCGTATTATTTTCCATGGCTGATCATTTGTCGTCATTGTAAAGGGTACATGAGTTGCTACTGCGTCAAAAGAGATGTATCGTGATGTATCCGACAAGGTTCATGGTAGGCGCGAAGTCCGGCGTCATCAAGGCTCAAGGTGAGAGCGACAGACCCTCGCCAAGAGGGTGTTCAGCTCGCAAACGTCGAAAGCATAGTCAAACTTGGGTAAATTCTCATCATTGCAACCATCATCTACGAATACACTGTCGTCCAATCCAGCTCCTTTAGAAACATCATGCAATTATCCATAAGAAACAAAGCTCTGCTTTTCGCGCCATACGCCCTTCGTAGGAGTCTAGTTGAGCAGACCAAGAGTAAGGTCACCATGAATCTTTGCCTTCAATTGGATCTCAATGTCGAGGTTCAGCTCCAGTCTCAATCGCAGCTGCTCGCCGCCACCGCCATCTTCCTCGCCGCCGCCTTGCTCCTGACCCTGCTTGCCACCACCAGTGAGACCACCCAATGCCTTGCCAGCAGTGTCGCCTACAGTGTTGACTGCGCTACCGGCAGTGTTCTGAACAAGCTCGCCAGCCTGGCCGACAGCTTCTCCGCCAGGCAGGTCTTCGGTGATGCCATCCAGAGGACCGCCTTGTGAGTTCTTGGTTTGCTGTTGCTGCTTCTTCTGGCGTTGGCGCTGACGGCGACCACCTGCGGCGCTCTGATCGCTTCGCGCAATGGACTCGGTGTCGCTCTCCTGCTGGCCTCCTTTGCGACCGCGTCCTCGACTCTGGCGGCGACGCGACTGCTGACGAGATTGCTCTTGCTGTTGCTCGGCCTCCATTTGTGGTTCCGCTTCGGCGTCGCCTTCTGCGTCGGCTTCAGCTGATGCTTCCTGTTCGGCGCCGCCTTCGGCTTCGGCTTCGTCTGTTTGTTCTGGCGTTGGCTGTTGCTCTTGTTTCTTCTGGCCGAGCTTCTTGGGCGTCTTCTTGGTGGTTTTGCTGTTTGTTTCCGCGCTGCCAGAAGCGTTCAGTCCAGCGTTCGCACCCCCGGAGCCTGATATGCTAGCAGATTGCTCTTCCTGCTGAGATGACATACTGGCTTTTCTGTTTTAGTGTAGTTCTTGCGGATTAGTTGCGCCGTGCTTGTGCACACAAGTCAGAAGTTGAGAAGAGGAAATGCGAAAGATGTGCACTTAGACCTAAAGGAAGCGGCCCCAAACCTGTTTCCAGGAGCATTGATTCATCTCATGCTGTACCCACATCACGCACCTGACGCAATACAGCTCCATACAGCCACAGATTGCAGGGATGAGACTTGTTACAGGGCGAAGCGAGAATGCGTGGATCGGCTTGCGAAGACTGCAAGCGGGCCGCGTGGTGTGGCGCAAGTCCAGTCTGGCACTCGACAGCATGAAGCTGCATGACGAAGACGCCGGAGGACCTTCCAGCGCGGTCAAGGAAGTCCGCATCGGGCTGGTCCGCTTTCATCATCACACCGCGTCGTGGCCTTGGATTGAATAGGATATCATCACGATCGCGTTGTCATCCTTCCTGACCCGAAAAGGGTGGCTCGGAGGCGCTGGCTGTTCCACGAAGCAGCGAGCTCCCTTGCACGACTGATGTCACTGGACTTGAGATCTCGTGTCCGCTTGTCAGCCACCAGCAGTCTTCGGCGGAAGGCGATGCCGTGATACTCGCGGTATGAGAAGTAATGCAGACTGAAGGAGGGCGTTGTGAAAAGAGCAACGAACCTTCAAGGCGTCGAGCAAAGTCGAGTTTCCCGCCGCAAGCGGCAGACCCGATTCAGTGCCAGGACTTTGGCAAGCACTGCTATTCGCACCTACTGACTTCGACCACCGTGCTTGCGGTGATTATGTTAACAACCTCTACTTGAGAAAGTCGACCACGATGACGAGCAAAGGAGCTGCTTCCGATGCTGCTGCGGCGAAGACACGGATCATCAAGCACATGGTAAGGATGAGACTTGACGCCGAAATGATACCATGAGTGAATGCCGAGTAACGCTTCTCAGAACAACGATCATCATGATTCTGTGCGTGCTGATGATCTAGACTTCGCTTGATAGCTCCTAACCAAGGCACAGGTCGTTCGCTATCTGCAGCATTACGGCAAGATACCGTCTTGGAAAGCATACGATGGTGAAGTGGCAGACGTAGACCTCAACGCACTTTCGCTATCCTGTCGTGGGACCACGGTCAGAGTGCCCTTTGAGCCTCCCATGAGCTCTTTACGGGAGGCACGCGAACGCGTGGTCGAGTTTGATCGGGAGTGTCGCAAAGCTCTGAACCAGTCAGATGTCACTGTCAAGGCCTATGTCCCGCCCACTGGAAGACATGCGATCCCCTTCCTGGGCATTCTCATTACAGCTGCGGCATATAGTCAGCGCTGGTGGTTTGAGAAAGGCCAAATTGTAGAGCAAATTTTCGGCAGCTCTTTTGCGCATTTCGCCTGGACGATTCAGCCGTGGCTCCTGATAGGCTTGGCTGCCGTGCATGGCAGTGAGATGTTGTATTTCTCACTTACCAAGCTACCGGAACACTCTGTCAACGTGCGTTCTTTGCAATGGTGGTTGTGGAATGCTTCGATCTTCATTGAAGGGGTTTTTGCCTGGAAGAGATTCGATGAACACGTCCAGAGGCAGAGAGAAAAGCAGCAGCACTGATCGGGACTACTTTTGGCCACCACCTGTATGTGCTCCTCCAAAGAGCAATGGAAGATGGTATCGTGGCACGATGCAGTGCAACCGTCACTCGCAGGTTGCCATGAGGGTTGCCATCTTTTCAAGTGAGCTTCCGATACACACCACCACGCTGTGCATAATACGAGGGCAAGACTATGCCAAAAGGCGTTCTACACGCTCTGAGATGAAGCGTACGTGGAACACAGCCAGTTCGCGCACGCCGCGCAGACGACGTGTAGTTCGCGAGTTGGACTCAGGCACTTATCGGTCAGCTAGCAGGGGCGGTCAGCGATCGCTGCTGTTGTCGGAAAACATTTGTGTATGATACAGAGGCTGACCAGAACCAATTCCAGGACCGTCTGACAGCTGCAGCAAGCCGTCGATGGATCCGTGACACACACACAAACAGCATCCCAACGGGGAGTCCCATCGCGTGGCCAAGACGTGTTGCTTCATGTTCATGCTACCATCCGAGGTCGTGTGGGTCGCGGGTAGTGACATTGGGCTGGTCGACGTACAAACTACAGCTGACCCTTTCTGGCTCGATCATGCGCTCGGACGAAATACCCTACAGGTTCCTGGATGGCGCGTTTATCCAGTCAGTGCTGGTGACTCTATCGAATTTCGGATAGCTAGTCCTCGATCGCTGGCGTCACGCGGATGCACAGCAGGTAGTGGATCAGCCCGCGCGGCTGCTCGTGCCGACCTCAAACAGGCCAACTTCATTCATCGCGCTCGAGCGCGAGAAAGCCCAGACTTACCGTGCAGTTTCACCGCGCACCTGTCGTGTCTTATCTCCTTCATGTTCCGTCGTGCTTACCCGCCTCTCTGCAGCAGCTCGACGTCCACGATTCTTACTTTTGTGTGCAAGCAGAGCCGGTCTTTGCTATGTAAAGCACCGTTCAGTCTTTGTTTCGGGATTGAAGATGCACCGCAGCGCATCTGCTTCACCGACAGTCTGGACCCCGTCGGAAGTTGCTCAGTTCAGGGTGCACACCAACACTGCGCATGATGGCAATCACCTCTCCGCCAGTGAACGATTGCCGCACAGCATCATCGTTGTTCCGACGGTCTGGCGAGCAACGTGCAAGCTTGAATGGAGATGCAGAATGATCCGCGAGACGGCAGCACCGAACCACAGGTCAGCGTTGCAGTGTATAACGAGGACGAAAATTGAGCTTGTGCGACGGTGTTACACAACGCACTCACAGAGTTGCAACTGTGTGTAACATTCCGCTGTGTCGGTGCCGGGAGCGATTCGCGTCGCCATGACACGAGTAGAAATGCCATGAAGGTGATGGAGACACGCGGATCAATCATACAAGCGCGCGGGCGAAGCGAACCACGGAAACTGCGATTGAGGGTGTGGCGGTTTGTTCACTTGCTGCGCGGTGAGTCGTCTAGCATTTCATTGCAACCGCCACCTTGCATGCTTACCGCCTAGGAATGTCTCAAAGGAAGCTGACGTTTCGCCTGGCTGCTTCGCGCTACGGCTTGGCCGCTTTCGGACCCACGGGTTGCCAACAAAGAACAAAGAAAGCCTGTCCACTTCATCGACTCCGCAACAATCGCAGCATTGCGTGAGGCAGACGATGACCGTGCTCGGCATTGGACAAAGGACCGCATGCCACGGTTGGCGTGGAATAATAGACACAAAGATTTCTTGCTTTTCTTTGCAATAATGGGCCGTCTCGATCCGTCACGCGCTCTCATTGGTACGCTCCAGCTCTTTCATTGTCGATTCGGCATGCCAGTGGAACAAGAGGACTGTGAGACCCTGCCATCTCCTTCTCGATGTCTGCCTCTATTCAGGAATCATCGGTATCGTCACTCCCCGTGCATCGACAGTGGGTTCATCCAGTCCAGCCTGTGCAAACGCAGCCTCCCGCAAATGAGTCCGGGCACATCATTTTCACGAGACAACTGTGGCAGCGAACCATGCCAGACGGGTCCCATCCAACTGATGAAGCTGTCTTGAACAAGTCTCAAGCTCAGGATACACGAGGCAGCAGCCATAATACTGCCGCAGCTACCAGTAGGCGCACGTCGTCTTCCGTTGCTGCACGCCCACACAGACGCTCTTCCAGTCCATCCGGCAGAGATCCCTCCAAAACACCATTGACACCTGAAGAGAGTCCACCCTTTAGTAGAACAACGAGAAAGCGAACAGCTGGCATTGTTGAGGTCGAAGACAAAGATTTCGATCTGCCTGAAGCGTCGCCGGCGCACACCAGATCTGACAGCGGTGAGATCCAGGTGTGTATCTGCCAACCAGAGCCCAAAATACCCAGACCTCGCAACGGTGAGTACTCGCCCTGATACACGACAGTCGGTTACTTCAAATGCTTACAAGGGATAGCGTTCATCTTATATCGCCAGAATCAACAAGCGCAGGTCGTTGCTCAAAACCCAGGCCTCGCCAACCCAGAAATTTCCAAGATCATCGGCGAGCAGTGGCAGAACCAGCCACCCGAGATCAAGAACAGGTGGAAGGCGCTTGCTGAAGAGGAGAAGCTCCGACATCAGCAGCAGTATCCATCCTACCGTTACCAGCCGAAGCGAAGCAATCGCCGGGGCAGTCTGTCATCAGAGCCAACATCAGGAGTTGAGAAGCCTCGCTGTCACAAGTGTGGTGGGCGAAGCATCTTGACCCCATCAACGCCATATACTGCGGGCAACAGTCCTGCATCAGCACACACGGCAGGATCGCTCGCCACGCCTGTCACGAGAACGCTGCCCGTGCTACGCGATCTGAGTCTGCAGTCGCCGGCAGCGAGACGACACGGTCGATTTCCAGGAAACGCCATGTCTATCAACCACCATGACGAGCGCGACGACATCGGACCCCTCAGCCCCGAGCTCAAGCGTCGCCGATACAACAATAACAATGACCACCCTACTACGATGGCTTCTCGCGCACCACCATCGAGATTCGTGGCTGCACCGCCTCCAGGTCCGCACGGTGGTCCTGGAACCCCATTTCCGTTCAACCAGCCACCTGCACCACATCCTTATCCGCCAGCAGCGCCACATGGTCGCCGAGAATCACTGCCTGGCCTGCGTGGTGTTGTAAGTCCACCGGGGCCGATGGCGCCGCCTCCACGACCAGGCCCCGGGTACGCACAACACCGCCTGTCTCAAGGTCATGCAGGCCCACATGACCGGTCTCTGACACTGCCACCGTTACAGACTCACAGTGCTAGTGTTGCACCAGGGCCCATGACCTCTAGTGGAGGCGTGAAGAGCGCCAAGGATTCCATCATGACCTTGGATTTTTGGTACAAGATCAACGTGCTGGGCAAGGTAGCACCACCAGCACCAGTCAGAAAAGCAAACCCGAGAGGACCGTTGGTCGCTATCGAAGGTGATAACGCAGAAGCGGTCAAGGCCTTAGGCAAGTGGCTGAGCGATACGCTGGGCAAAGGCGATGACCTGAGCGTGAAACAGCTGGACGAACCAGTGATATCGTTAGGAGGCGGTAAGCAGCAGATCATGGCGCAGTATCACCGCCTGGCGGCGGAGTGGCTATTGCGAAGCATTGAAATTAGCGATATGCTGATGATCAAGAATGCCTCGCCGACGGACTCTGTCATGGTTGATTCCTCGAGTTCAGTCGCCTCTTCCAAAGGCAGAGCCAGAGAAACAATTGACGAGAACTACGATGATAGCGATGAGCCAGAATCTGGATCGAAGAGGGCCTCGCCGAACAGAGTCGTGGCGCGAGCCGACGATCCGATTCCCCAGAAAGCGAATCGAGATGTAGAAGAAGCCGAGAAGATGGACGTCGACACAAATGCTCGCAAGATGTCAATTTTCAGCAGGAGCTCTGCTGCCTCCAGTTCAGCAAAACCAGTCGGAATCATCGCCAACTATTCGCTTCACGCCAGCAACTTCTTCGCTTGCCACATCCCAATCGAGCCATATGCACAATACTCGCCAAAGGATCACTGGGAGTGGACGGCGACACATTGGCGTGGCATCATCAGTCCGGACTTGACCATCTATGTCAAGGACAGTACCACACCAGAGAGTGGCAAGCCTACGGTCGAGATCATGGAGCCGGGCAGCCTTTTCGTGGTGAAGAGAAGCAAGACAGAGGGCAAAGATGCTCTCGAAATTGAACCTCCCACGCTGCGCCGTCTCGGCTTCGAAGTCAGCGAGTGGGTTCGTGGATTCGGCGAGAATGTCATGTAGAATGGTAAAACCCCAGTTTGTGACTGCTGACTTTCTCGGTGTGGCTCATCAGATTGAGAGCTTGACCTGTGTGTAGAAGAAGGTGTGGTAGATCGGAAAACTGGCGTGCTGGCTTGCCTACGTATTGTCGAAATTCGAACATCGTGACACGTCCATTTATCAATTCTGATCACTCTTCATTTGTTGTTGCATGTTCTCCCAAGATTTTGAAACCCTTTGGGGCGACTCGCATGCTGCCACGTTCGTTCAGCGTGACAGCCTGGTTTCGGAGTCCGCCATGACACGCTTGAAACGCACATGACATGTCTTCCACAGCTGGTTTCTCTAGATCTTTGGGTGAATGTGCCATGGCACGAACAGCACGTGCTCAATCAGTGGTGTGTTGTTCCGTGTAAAGCCGCGCTGATCAACTAGAGCGTGGACAGTCAGCCTCGGCAGCGTGACATGTGCCTGGACTTTTGTGGATTAGGCTGGGGAAGGCTGTGACTGGCGCTCCCCCGTGCTTTCACATGCTAAACCCGCACGTCTCGTGGCCGGGGCCATGACGCTTCGGTGCTGAACGGCAGAATGGGAATTGGCCAGAGACAGACTTCGCGGTCACGATGGCCAGCTGTTCGGCGCATGCCATGCCATGTGCTGAGCCTTTCTTTGCCGTCAATTGTTCCCTTTCTTGTTGACATTGTATGAGTAACACGCATAGACATAGACTACTGCCACAATAGCATTCCTTTATTGTTCAGCTTCGTCCGATCCTATCGATTCGACCTTCCGTACGAGCACCACCCTGCGCATGCCTACCGGCGACGACTGCTTGTCTGTAGCGCGGATGCTGGGCTCGAGGCCATGATAGGTAAGCATACAGTTCCCCTACAGTACAGACTGCATACACAGCAGCTGATGTCTTTGAAGACCACATCCTGGGTCGCCCATCGACCCGCTTCCGCAAATACCAAGTCCTCGCCGTCGTCGTCTTCTGGAGCCTCTACCTCCGCAAATTCAAGCGACATGGCCCTCCAGGCGTCGATCGCTTCTCACGATGGCTCTCCCAACGCTTCACCATGCACCAAGCCCTCGTCGTATCCTGCATGGCCCTCTACGTGTCGCGTAACTTCGCAAGAGTCGTGGGCTTGGAATCTCCAGAGCCGCTGGCAAATCTCTATGATAAAAAGTTCTTTAGAGCGACATGGGTTACAACGGCGTTGGATGCGGGTTTCTGGACAGCGATGCATTTGAGGCCAAAGTGGCTGAGGCATACTTGCGAGATTATGTTTACGCTGTATTATCTGGTTTGTGCGGAGCAAGCAGATGAGATGGTGAGGAGGGTGAGGGGTGATTTACGAGTGGATCATCTGAGGGTGAGCTGGAATAAACCCAATACGCCTGTGCTGAAGTTTTTGACGAGCTTGATGAGGCCGAGGTTGATGAAGTATGAGCCTAAGAAGATCAGGATTCATCGGCCAAGGGATAGTGATTACAAAGAGCCTATTGAGGCGTGGTTGTATTTCAATGGATCGGATACGGAGCTGCGACGACAACGAGAGATTGTCCTGGATATACCGGGAGGTGGGTTTGTGGCTATGGATCCTCGATGTCACGACGACAAGTTGATGCACTGGGCTGGAAAGCTTGGGTGTCCGGTTTTGGCTCTCGATTACAAGAAGGCTCCCGATGAGTGCTATCCTTACCAGCTGTACGAATGCTACGATGCTTACTATCAGTTGATCACGACCAGAGGACGATGCATCAATTTATCTGGAGAGCATGTTCCGAAGATTATCATCAGTGGAGATAGTGCAGGTGGAAACCTGGCCGCAGGTCTAGTCCTGATGATTCTGGATGAGAAGTCCCAGCATTCAACCTGGCATACTGGATTCATAACGAACACACTTCCGCCTCCTGAGGCAGTGGTGCTGATATACCCAGCTCTTGAACTCAACATCGGCATCTGGATGTCGGACGAACATCTGGCTCTCATGAATTCGCTGAAACGCAACAAAGACGACAAACGGGTACTTGATCGCAAAGTCCAAGACTATCGCCGCATAGATCGCACTACGCCATACACTTCTGATGCGGAGGACTCGGACGATACAGTGACTCCGAACCCCAGGAAGAAATCAGTAGTGGCTGTACAGCCCGAGAAGCGAATGAAGACCAGACTGGCAATGAGCAGCGTCATATCATATACGAACGACCGCATCATCAGCCCAGAAATGCTTCGCGCCATGATCATCGTCTACATCGGCCCTCACCGAAGACCTGACTTCACAACCGATTATTGGCTCTCGCCCGTGCGAGCTCCCGAAGAGCTTCTAGCAAAATTCCCAAAGACCTTCCTCATATGCGGCGAACGCGACCCCTTAGTCGACGACACCCAAATCTTCGCCGGCCGCCTCCGACAAGCCAAATTACTCGAATTCGAGCGTCAAAAAGAAGTCGGGCTCGTGAGCGAAGACGCGAAATTCAACGACGACGACCATTTCAAGAAAATCATCGTCCCGCAAATCAGCCATGGGTTCTTACAATTCGTGAGCCTTTATCACGATGGCTGGGAATGGATCAATGAGTGTCGAAGGTTCATGCAAGAGGCTTTTATTGAGTCGTATAATAAAGAACAACCTTCTTCTGTTGCGTCGAATGGTGGGACAGATTATTTTTCGAATCCGAGAGGAACGACGCCTTCGAGACGGGGGTCGCATGGGTCGGAAAGTGAGAGGCCACTCGAAATTCCGTCCAAGTTTCGGATGACGAAGATTGAGAATGGGGGTGTGGTTTCGCCGTCTGCGAAGAGGAGACATCATTCGAGGAATGGGAGTGGTGGGGGGAGGTATTCGAGTCAGGCGAATGGATCTGCTGCGGGTAGTGCGGGCAGTGCGTCGAATTCGAGGAGGAATGGGATGAGGATGAGACGGTATCATCATATGTCTGGGGCGGTGAGTCCGAGTACGAGTCGGAGTGTTGTGAACCGGTTGGCGAGTTCGGAGGATTTGTTGGAGAGGAGGATGCGTGGCATGACGGGGCCGCTGTTGGGGGATGTGAAGGATGATGATTGATTGATGAATGGGAGTTTGATGTCTGGTGGGGAGTTTTGTTGTGATACCATCTTGAGTAAAGGATATAGCAAGCAATTGCATTGAAGGTGTTTCTCGTAACTCTGTGAGATCTTTGGCGTTGACATGCCAGTGAAACTCCAGCAGTCGGCGTCGCAAGACAAATGCGAGATTTGATAGAATGACTCTTGATGCGCGGCATTGGGTGGAGGAATGTAGTGGACGTTGAGAAGGAGAAAGCATGCGAAATGAACATGTTCAAGATTCGGGAGAAAGTCTTGCGGGACTGTCTAGCTGCATAGAAGGCCACCAGGCGCTGGAAATGCCCATGGAGTGACCATAACGTCCGATTACGCCGCCATGATATGGTATCTCGAAGCGCTCAAAGCATGATTCACCCTTTTCGTAACTTTTGTTGCTCGTCAAAATGTTGCAACTTTTTACGCAACAGCCTATTATCACCAATCAGCACACCCAATGCACGTGTATGTATACAGGATCCCACCACCATTCCTCCTCGCCCAAGAGGTATTAGGTATATGTGGGTGTTTTGGATGCAATCATACCTTGACGGCGAATTGCCTCTGAGGGAAGTGTCGCTGCTTCTTCTTTTGCTTCTCGGTCACGCGCTTGGCGTC
The DNA here is from genome assembly GCA_013365235.1 of Cercospora sesami. Classification (NCBI taxonomy): domain Eukaryota; kingdom Fungi; phylum Ascomycota; class Dothideomycetes; order Mycosphaerellales; family Mycosphaerellaceae; genus Cercospora; species Cercospora sesami. The sequence goes on from JAASLG010000172.1 coordinate 14,238, forward strand.
CTCGGGAGACAAGCGGCGGCGGATGGCACGAGTCTGCTTCGAGCGGAGGTCGAGTGGCAGGTACTTCTTCTTTTGGTAGAAGAGGCGGAGCTGGGCGCGCTGGTTTGCGTTGATGATGGTGAGGACGCGGGCGATCGACTTGCGGACGTCGTGGCTGGTAGGTCGTTAGTACCCTGGCTCTACATCCCCATCGCACATTGTGTATAGCCAAATCGTACATCTTGTTCAGCTTCGACGAAGCACCGCCAGCGATCTTCTGAGTGCGCAGCTGCACGAGCTCGGCCTTCAACTCATCGAGTTGCTTCTTGAGCTCCTCCTTGTTCTTGCCCCAGAGCTGCGAGGCCTTGACTTTTCCGGACGACTGCGCGCAAGACCGTCAGCATTTCTGCGCCGACAATTGTAAGCCGAGCGATCGATTCGTACCATTTTGACTGGAGTTCCTGTGGGTTAGTTGTCGAGAGAGAGGAAGTGTCGTCGTCGCAAGCGAATGTCTCGTGTGCGCGAAACGTCTAAGTGGAGAGGATTTCTCAGTGGCCAAGACTTGTCGGCGTCTGGTTTTCCCGATCTCGGCTAGCCTTCCCAAACCATCGCAGGTGCTTTGTGGTTGCCAACCGTGCATGTGATCCTCACGTCAGGAGCAAGCAACTATACGATATAGACGGGCGCAACAGACAACCGGAGACAGAGGCTTTTATCCACGCGACACGGAATCCCTTATACACCCCGCGAGTATGGCAGTCAACATGGGAAGCTGGGCGCAATTACGGCAGCAAGCAAGAGCACAAGAGACACAAGTCAGTTTGGTACCATCGTCCACAGGCATATATGATCTAACAGCGTTGCCTAGACAGAATCGCTTTTCCACACATATGCGCAATTCGCCTCCAAGACTGACATAGATCCCGAACCGAGTGAGGAGGAGAGCCGCACCGAGGAGCAGCTGAACGAGATACTCGAGAAGGTACTTAGAGCATTCCACTGGCCACAGCGACATGCATCGCATGCTCGAACGACTCTGACTCCGTATAGCGCAACGCATCCATCGCCTCTCTCCAACGAGCAATGGACTCCGAATCCACGCCATCGCAACTCAAACGTACGAATTTGGAACGACACAAAGAAATCCTATCCCAGCACCGCACTGAGCTGTCCCGACTGAAATCACAAATCTCGCAAGCCCGCGATCGAGCGAATCTCCTTTCAAACGTGCGAAAAGACATCTCGACATATCGCAATGCGCAGAATCCAGAAGCTCAGGAAGCAGAATACATGCTTCAAGAACGGAACCGATTGGATCGATCCCATAATGTGGCAGACAGTGTTTTGAGCCAAGCTTACGCTGTGAACGAGAGTTTCGGGTTACAACGAGAAAGCTTGGTGAGCATACAGAGGAGGATCACGGGTGCTGCGGCACAAATACCCGGTATCAATGGGTTAATGCAGAGGATTGGGAGTAAGAAGCGAAGAGATGGCATTATTCTTGGGTCCTTTATCGCTATATGCTTTTTGGTCCTGCTATGGATGTGGTGAAGGATGTGCTGAAGCTCTGGTAACTCAGACGCATGATTATGTACAGTATTTGCACGCCTGGACTCGATGGTAGGTCTGCCTGCTCGATTACTGGTTTGCGATACTGATATGAGGCCCAATCAGACAATCATCGACCGTGTCGCTTCTCACCGGATCCCAGCCGATGGAGCTTCCTGCGTGCTAAAGTAGCACCTTTCAGGATGTGCCAATAGCTTGCACGCCTGCCTCGTGGGGTGCTGCGGCATAGGCAGCGTATGTTCATGACGGCCAACTTTACATCAAAGCGCGAAGTCGTCACACGGTTTCCATACACTCGTCGCCGCTGATTCCGATCCTCGAAGTGATGTCCATCGTTGGCTCAAAGATCAACAGTACCGCGTCGGACTTGCGATACGCCATTGATTGGTTAAAGTTTGGGCACAAGACTGTGCTTTAGGGAGTCGTGGGCTGCATCATCGGGCTGGGAAAGCCAGAGCTCCATCGATCATCATTCCAGCAAGAAACTTCGGCCTGGATTCTGTTGACTGCCACGCCAATCTCCCGCAAGCTGTGTATGTATGTCGCAAGCGAGGCTTTCCGACACCAACCAAGCCACTTAACCTCAATCATCCGGATGAGTGAAGCATGCTTGGTACCGATTGCTTGGAGCCAGTGAACGTCGCCGCTCGCGATCCGTCCAATACCGTCCACGGGAGTGACCTTAGGTGTAAAGACGAATTTGTTCCGACCATAAAACATGGGCAAAGTCTCGTTGCGGATCGATCGACAAACTCTCGTTAGAGCAGGCTGTTCGGGACTTCGGCATTCATAGGGCTGGGGAATAGCCAGAACTTGTGTATTCTGGTCGATGTACTCATGTGTCACGATCCAGTCTCGATTGTAGCGGGACAAGTCGACACTATAACTTTGTCAATTGAAGATGTTCCTGTCAGTTGCTCCCGCTCTGCTTTTACCTGTGTTCACTAATATTGAAACGACATTCAAAGTGCCTAGGATATCGTATGGGCCATTGAATCCTGGCATTACCGCTACATGATCGCCCTACTCCCATTGTAGCGACATCCAGAGTCGCATGTTTCTTGCAATTCTCGCACTGAACGACGAACAGGCAGCCAGAAAGTTCGTAGATGCGATTTCGGAGCTCCCCTGGCAAGCTCAGGAAGCCAGATCTTCTTACATGGGCGTCATGGACAGCCATATCGCGCACTTGGGGGAGCTAAGAAGATCGGCAGAGAACGAGTGAGAATTGAGTAGTATAGCAGTGTGGTTTCGTTCACTTCAGTTCGATCAGATAAGAGTTATCTGATCGTGCTAAGCCGATACCGGACAGCTCCTCTGAGCTGGCGGATTCCGGCTAGCCAATGATACTGCTTCCGACCCTCGATGCTATAGACCGTGCGCTAGAATCTTACGATTGACGAGGGTTGTTGACGCGGTTGAGGGATATTATGTGATCTCACGCGTCGTGTCTGGATCGTGTTTGCGAACAGGAGGTGCGCTGCCTTGCCCAGCTTCGGATGACGAGATATACCAGATCCTGAGCCCATGTAGAAGCCATGTCGACATCTCCGCAAAAAGAGGAAAGCATGCATGTCGAGCGCTTCCAGTCGGCTCAGTATCACGTTTCACTAAACGTTCCACCTTGAGCTTGGAGAAGGAAGTCCGCCGCGGTGTATAGGGGAGCGCAAGCCAACCGAAGGTGAAGCAGATATGCCGCTGTGAGACTTGCCGTATCGTTGAACCACAAAAAGTACATTGCCGTTTTGCGAGGACTCGGGCCATATCTTCAGCAGGAGGCGGCAACGTGCAACTGCTGAAGATGACGGTCCTCTCATCACGGCTTTCGATGTAGCAGTGATGAGAGTGATCCACTGGCGTCTTGGAAGCTTGGTGAACGCACCCCACTCGCGAATGCCCGCACCGTGAAGCACCACTTCTTGCCGTAATATACCCGATTTCTTCAGGATCGAACGCAAAAGTGCACAACAGTATTTTCTTTGTGTGATGGTTCGGCAAGGATAGAAGTGCACCGATCGACAGGGCCCCGCTGGATGAAGAATCCGAATGGGGAAGGCGCGTGGAGCTGCTTCCTGGGCAACCCCGGATGACGGAAAGCAGTAAACATCGAAACGGCAAGCACGAACCGCAAACCAAGGCGGCACCCAACGACCACGAAACGGCGGAGAGGGCACACAATCGCCATTGTCTTCTCTTCCGTTCTTGTTGGTATCAAGACAGTCGTTTCTGTATCTTTCGTATCGTCTAACCAGCTACCGCTACTGATCGCTGTATCACAGCAGAACAGCGTTACACAGCCAGCATTCTTGCCAGTCGCCAGGCAACGCCGACTTGGACACGATGAAGGACCACCGTGAACCCAGCCCGACGTACATGTCGAAGGAGCAGATGAGTATGTCTTCTTCACTTGTGTTGCTGCCTCATACCCCTCCTCGCCCATCGCGCCTGCGAGAATGCATCACCATCGAGCATCGCGACGCCGACTTACCGCTGCGCGCAGGTTCCTACCTGAAAGATCTTCGAAAGCCTCTATCGCGGCCATCAGGCTCTCGCCCTGCTCCGCCCTCCAAGTTCGGCAGCGTCCGACGAGCAGGAACTCCCAGTGCTGCAGATGTCGTCAACAACAAAACTTCTCTAGATGACGATCGACCTTCGCTCCTGACTAGCAACAGCATGCCGATCATGCAGCCACCACAAAACCTATCGCATCGCCGCACCGATTCCACTCTCTCGCAACGAAGCATGTCGCGCAGCCCGTTTGCTGGACGACCTTTAGCTCGAGCTCCATCAGCGACGCCTGAGCCTTCAACAGACGATACCAATCGACCGCAGTCGCGTCGCACGCCGAGCATGAAATATATGGAGAACGGGACACGGTGGATGGAAAAGCAGGAGACGCGGTCTTTGCGGCATGCTCTCGAGGACATGGACCTGGAGGAAGAGCGAAAGGTCCATCTTTCCGCGCAAGAGGAGGCCGCGGAATTGGTCTGGAAGCATCAGAATCCGGAAGCTGCTAGCGGGCCCTTCATCAATCCAGATCTCAAGCGAGACTACAACTCACACTTGCGGAAAGGCAGCTATCACCGCAGCCACAGTCAAGATGCATATTCGTCTGCAGGGTCCCGGAGTGCGTCCGAGGGGAGCCAAGCGTCTGTTGCAGATGACATCCTTGGGCACCCGAAAGAGTTGAACACCTCTAACAAAGGCCTTCGAAAAGTCAGCCCTCCCACAGGCGAGGTGTCTGTGCAGAAACGACGCGTGTCGAGTGGAAAGAGCTATGACCAGCTAGCCGAAGCGGTCGCGAAGGACATTGCAATTGCACAGCGAAGGGTCAGCAGTGGCAGCAAACGCATTTTGAGTGGGGAGAAAAAGAAGTTCATGGACCCAAACGATCGGATATGGGAAGATCCCGAGGAAGGAGAATCGCCGCAGAAGCAGCAACACACACGGCAAGACATTGCAAAGGACACAAGGTCTTCAGCCACTTCTCCGGTCCCATCGTATGTCCGCAAGAATCCATTCGCTCGGGTTAGGGCCCAGTATGAGAAGAACCTGGAACGTTCAAATTCGGCGCCGACACTCCAGACTCTCGGTAGCACGCCTCTGCCACGACACGAACGTGTTGAAATCCAAAGGAACCCACCAAGCCAAAGCAGGAATGCCTTCTATACATCGAACGAAGTGGTCCTACCGCCGACTCCACCAGCGGAGTCACCGCACGAGGCAGATGAAGTTGCTCCAAAAGGCACACCCACAAAAGAGGGAAAGGAGATCAGAGGTGACGATATCAGAGCAGCGACCAGCAAAGCCAGGAGTGCATATAGTCCCAATCTGCCGCGGCCGACAATGGTCAGTGACAAACCTGGAAGACCTATTGTCAGTTTTGAGAAGGACTACAAGCCGAAAGAGATTGTGATGGAGGAGCAACATGTTGATATACCGCCGGAGGCTTCCAATTCCTCCAATTTGGAGCGTAAGGATAAATTCGAAGCGACGCCCAAGAGCATGCCATCGCCGTCTAGGGGCAGTCCTTTCGCGCGGAGAACGACTGGTGAACAATCGAGCCAACCCTCCATATCACGGCCCCTGCCAAGTTCGCCCACGAAGAGCAACATTCCCAAGATTAATGTTGATGACGTGCCGAAATGGCAACCTTCGTCCCAAGCGTCCAGATCTCCGGCTCGATCAACTAATGCTCCTCCCATTCCAACCATATGCGCGCCTGATGATCCGTCTGTGCCGACGATCAACATTGACACAGAGCCCCCATCGATCGATGTTAGGGAATCGCCCGCGAGTTCGCCTACAAAATCTAGCAGGATACCTCAAAAGGCCAGCCCAGCACCAGGTTCCAATCGTCCACCGCCTCGCCATGCCAATACTATGCCCCTTGGCCGGAACAAGTCTACACCACACTACACGCCTTCGGTTCGTCAGTCCGGCGCACTGTGTGCTCATTGTGCCTTGCCGATTGCGGGAAGAATATTGAGCGCAGCAGGTGAACGCTTCCACCCTGGATGTTTCGTCTGCAACCAGTGCAACACGAATTTGGAATTGGTTGCATTCTATCCTGAGCCCGACAAACAGCGATGTGCTCGTCTTGAAGATCCGGACAGTCAGGACACAGACCCTACCTTGCGTTTCTATTGTCATCTCGATTTTCACGAGCTCTTCAGCCCTCGTTGCAAGTCTTGCAAGACGCCGATCGAAGGCGAAGTCATTGTCGCTTGCGGTGCTGAGTGGCACGTCGGACACTTTTTCTGTGCTCAATGTGGTGATCCATTCGATTCTAGCATGCCATTTGTCGAAAAGGATGGATATGCGTGGTGTGTTGGCTGTCATACCAACCGATACAGCTCAAAATGCCGCAAGTGCCGGAAGCCTGTCACCGATGTTGTTGTAAAGGCGCTGGGGTCGGACTGGCATAGCAATTGCTTTACTTGCATGGTACGTTGTGAACCCATGACGCGTGAAACACCTACTAAATACTGCTGCAGGAATGCCATGGCGAGTTCATAGATGGTCGATACTTCTTGCGTGGCGAGAGTCAGGACCCGGTATGCGTCAAGTGCGAGGAGAGGAGGTTGAAAGCATAGCGCGATTATGCTGCCAGCTACGAATAGATCTGCTCCGTTTAGAAAGCCCTCAAGCTTCCCTGTTTGAGCAGCATGAGCGTTGAACTTTAGATCGCATACAGGATACACAGCCCGCAAGGGATTTGAGCGCATGCGTTGTCGTTTGTCCGAAGTTGCTCATCATGAGAAGTGCTCACCGCCGGCAAATCTGCGTGCAGATCATGTTTCCAATGCTCCTGTAACCAAGGTGATACAGTGTAGCGCGCGGCTGCTGCACTACTTCGGAGCTTTGAGCGAATATGTGCCTGCACCTTCAGCGTGGTAGGATGTGGGCTGACGTGTGTTGTGCGAACCCGCCAACCAGTTTCTCATCAAGCGCTGAAACCCAGGTCTTCAAGGTTTCGTTATTTGGTCGCTGTTGGTCATACGGCGACGAGCGGATGAGGAGGGACAGGAGTGCAGTGGGATGGGCGCCCGACATGAGGATGAGATGGGACCCGCCAACCCATCGTGAAGCCACGAGGACTGAGCCGCGGGTGCCCCGTGCTGCCACGCGTGTTCCAAAGCCAAATTGGCGCCATTATGCGCCGGAAGGGGCTGCGTCGGCAATGCACAGATGGAAATAGGCGACGCGATGCAGGTCAGGACAGGGCCGAGGATTGGTGGAAGGCATTGGAGGTGTTTGTGCCCCTCGCATCGTGTCAGTTGCTGGCGAAACCCGGGCGGCAGCAGTCGAAACGCAACAGCAACAGCAACAGCAAAAGTGTTCCTGACGAGACGGCCGCCAGCGAGGCAAATTAGGAGAGTTGGATCGACGACTACGTACCAGCGCCGATCTCGTATGTGGTGGCCAATGCCGGCGGGTTTCATTTTAGAGCCCAACACAACACCCAAACCGCAGAGGCCGTGGGGGGCGGCTGCTCACACGACCCAGCTGCAGCGCGGCGAGGACTGCCATTCTTCTCGTTGCATTGCGGCCAAGCGACCAGCTCGCCAGCACATGCGCCGACGCGGCCCACAGCAGCCAACACATACACACAGCACAACACACCACCGCTCCGCGCCGCCGCCGCCGCCGTGTAGAGAACTGCGCAGGCCGCAGCTGCACGGCGAATCCGCCATCCTCCGACTCGGTATACCAGCCTGCTATAGCACCTTCCCTGTTGCCAGGCGCATCTGTAACGTCCTGCCTGGATTATCCCGACCTCTTCCCTAGCCGCGAATCGTAATTCGACCGCCGTGGAAGCCTACCGCTACCACGGTCAACACCACCACCACACTCTCTGCCGTCGTCCCATTGACCGTATGCGAGCATGATCTCGATAAGCAGCCCTACACGACAGTCCATCGATCCTGCGAGCCCCCGCGCACGACCGTGTGCATAACCCACCGGCCCAGCGCCAGCCCAGGACAAATGGCAATACATCGCGGCATCCAGTCCGCTCTTTTCTACTACTTATCCTGCGCACCATGCGCTGATTCGCGCTACCGCAAGAGGCGCAAACGAGAGGCCGCGCTTTCCCGAGCAGAACGTCTGGCCTTGGAGACCGAAGAGTTCAATGCATATCGCCATCCCGGAGAGCCATCGTCGACGAATCCCCACTGGCAGAGCGAGATCGAGCTGGGCCCAACGCTTGTACGCCGAGGGAAGAAGAAGGTGACGACGGGAGACAGCCAGAGAGGTCTGCAGCCGAGCAGAGTGAGCAGCAATACCAGCAAAGAGCCGAGTCTGGCAGACCACGGATACAGAAGCGGCAGCGATGCGAGAGCCGACAGCAGGTCGCAATTCCGCGTGCATCAAAGGGACGATGAGGATCTGTGGGGCTCGTCAAGTATGCTGGATGGATCCATGTATGCCTCGAGTATACGAAGGCCGCCCACGGCAAGGACCGCTGCTTCAGGATCCAGCAGGTATCACGCCACCCGCAATCCTGCTATCAATGATATGCATCCTCCTACTGTAACCAAGGTCGACAAGCGCGAGGATGTGATGTGGATGATGCAACCAATGCCAGTCGCTGAGGTTATGAGCGGCAAAGAACGAGCTGCCAGAAGCAGAAGCGACAGTGGCGCCAGCCGCCTCAGCCCATGTTCCACAAACCTCTCGAGGCAGGTCAGTACCAAGATCATCGAGCAAAAGTTGAGGGCTGGCACACCTTCAGCGGCTGCCATGTCTCGTGAGGGCTCGTCTCGATCAGCCCATAGAGCCAACGAGCAGAAACATCATACTGGAGCTGAGCACGAATTACCCACAATTCCACCTGAGCACACTCGACATCTCTCACCTTCACGGATGCATGAAGAGCATACTGACGAATCATCTGAAACAATCGTGCGGAAACCGGAACTTGCAGCCGTCCGATATATACGACCAGAGCTCTCACCGGTGCTCTCCGATACTGGTCTGCCATCATCAGCTCGATATCTTGCACCAAAGGAGAATAGTCTGCCAACTCCTCCCTCGTCCAGCGACGGGAACACAGACGTTAGAGATAGTCTTGTCCGTCGCTCCACCATGGCTGTCATCGGCAAGTCGGGAGCTGACAAAGCTCGCCACAAGCATCAAGAAAGTGAATTGAGCATACGTCCCGAGCTCTTTGACAGCTGGTACACTCCCGAATTTGAGTTGCCCAAGTGGGTCGCCGAACATACCAAGCGGGAAGTACGACAGAGATGGAGTATGGACATATAATGTCAGCACTTTTCGTTGCATGTATTGCATTTGGCTCTGGAGCGTTCAAGCGTGGCGTTCAATGGGGAGTTTTCTTTTCCTTTTCCGAGGGAGTTGATATGTTGTGGGGAGCACAGGGAACAGAAGACCTTGGAGAGATTGGAAATTGGAATGATGCACAGACGCACTTTCCAGACAAGAACAGCCTAGATTGTATATATTTAGAAAAGAGCAGGCTTCAACACCTTGTTGAACTTTGCGAGCCCATTTGCACATTGTGCAATGGAGTCTTGCTCGTCTTTCAAGCGACTCAAGAGAACGGGATCGCTGGAAAGTCTTCGTCTTTGGGCCCGACGAATTCTCCAACCGCAAGTCCTCGACTGAGCGCGGTCCATCCTAGTCTGGGAAGGCTTATTCGGACAAAGTGCGGACGAAGGCGGAATGATATCTTCATCACCGGAGCCCTACTCCAAGATATATGTATCTTTTGAATCTGTTCTGCTGTCGAGGCCGATTGTGGCGCAGCCGAATGCTGGAGTCTGCTATCTGAATTGAAAGACATCCAAGAAATCGGAAGCTCCATTTGGCGGCGGGGCAACAGTCAAACCGAACAGCGACCGATTGGCGTCGATCACAACAGGATAGACGTCCGGCCAGAATGTCTCTTTTGCATCGTAAAAGATCGAGATGGCTCTAGAAAGTGACGAGCTCTCCACAGCTGTGATGTCAATCCACACCTCGGCTGTATCTCGCGCGAGAGAAAGAGCTTGACATACATAGTACGACATCCTCCGGATATATTTTCGAAGCTCTGACGCTGTCAGACAATAAGACTCAACACCTACAACAACTCAATTTTGAAAGAAGTCGATCACAATGGGTCAAAAGACTAAGCAATGGCAATTGGCTCACAAGCCAAGAGACGACCCTAAACTCGAAGGACCAGAGCAGACATTCAAGCTCGTCGAAGATGTCGAACTGCCCGACCTACAAGACGATGAAATCCTCGTCAAGACTCTCTACCTCTCCAACGACCCCGCCCAACGAGGCTGGATCGACCCCGATATCCCCCCAGAGCGCCTCTACCTCCCACCAGTCAAACTCGGAGCCCCCATGTCCGCTCGCGGCCTTGCCTCAGTAATCGACTCCAAATCCTCCAAATTCCAAAAAGGCGACACAGTCCTCGCCCCCACCAACTGGTCCGAATACGCCATCGCCAAAGCCAGCTCCGTCCAACCCGCCCCGGACCTCCCCAACAACATCAGCAAAACCGCCTACCTCGGCGCCCTCGGCATGACCGGTCTCACAGCCTACTTCGGCCTCACCGGCGTCGCCAACACCACCAAAGACGACATCGTCGTCATTTCCGGCGCCGCAGGCGCCACGGGTTCCATGGCCGTGCAAATCGCCAAGAAAATCATCGGAGCGAAGAGAGTCATTGGAATGGCGGGTACAGACGAGAAATGTCGCTGGGTGGAAAAAATCGGAGCGGATGTTTGTTTGAATTATAAGAGTAAGACTTTCGCCGACGATTTGAAAGCTGCGACTCCAGGACCAGATGGTTACGCAAACGTCTACTTTGATAACGTCGGGGGTGAGATTCTGGATCTCATGTTTACGCGTATGGGCCACGGAGGACGGATTATTGCCTGCGGAGCTATTTCACAATATAATACTGCGCAGGAACGTACGACGGGATTGAAGAATTGGTTCGAAGTCGTGATTATGCGGTTGAATATTAAAGGGTTTATTGTGTTGGATTTCATGAAGGATTTCCCCAAGGCGATTGAGGTTTTCCAGCAGGCGTTGAAGGAGGGGAAGTTGGATTTGGAGGGTGGGGAGACGGTTGTGAAGGGGAAGTTTGAGGATATTCCAAAGACTTGGACGAAGTTGTTTGAGGGGGGGAATCAGGGGAAGTTGGTTACGCAGATTGAGTAAGCTGGACGCGAGTCTGTTTGTTCTCCTGGCAATATGGATAGTAAGCTGAGGCTCTGAGGGTAGGGAACAACCTGGTCGAGCTCGGTTGTAGGAACAATTGTCCATCCTCGAATGAAACTTGGGAAAATTTGTCCTATCATGCTTGTCGGGCGTGTCGTTGTCTTGCTATTCCCTTTTTGATATTGCTTATGTCGATTAGTGATCGAATGCATATTCACTGCTACCCTTGTCTAAGGTTTCTTGGCTTCTGATACAATAGAATCCCTCCTTAGACAGGAGGTATCCAGCGGAATCTATTAGCCGGTATCTATAAAGAAGAGCTCCAAGAGTCAACACATGTTCACTTCGTCTTGACCTCTGTCTTGTCGAGCACTCTCAGCTCTCCTCGAGTCTACGCCAGTGGTTCAAGCCATCAGACTGCGAATCGTCTGGCAGTGGTCCATTGCACTCACTAAACAGTGGTGGGTCCGAGACTGCATCTGCCTCCTCAACAACAATGACTTGTTGCTGTGTCCGCGCTCCGCACATCTTGCACATTTCTCGGGTATCCTTCACCCAATATCCTGATCTCGGACGAGGGATCAACGATACTATCATATTAGGATTGACTTTTGGCCCTCACATGGTTCCGTGGTGCAGTGGAAGCACATCCAGCACAAATGAGGGGATTTCTTCTTCCGATGGCTCTGCGAAGCCTCGGAACCGTTGTCGTCATGGCTTGCGGGCCTGACGATCGGTCCTCGTGGCTACCTCTGTGCCTTCGGCACTGTCATCTCCGGTTGTAGCATCTGCAAAGGTGTCTGGAAGACCCACGTTCAATTCGTGGCGGAATCAAGCAAATCTACTTTTCTTTTTTTTTTTTCGTGGCAGCTTGTTGTGTTTTTTTTTGTTCAAGGGACTTATAACCCTCTTGTCGAAGCCTGATGACCCTGGAGAAGAGGTTCAGTGCACTACTACATTAGCATCAAATATCAGCCCTGACACGATTCCGTAGTGCAGTGGTAGCACGTCCAGCATCAATGAGGGAGCTGCCGAAGACTCTCCGAGTTTAAGGCCATTTCGACGATCCCTTTGTGGATTTGAGAATTTACCCCCTTGTTTCCCCTCTGTGACCTCGATACTCCGCTCCCGGCTGTAGCATCTGCAAAGGTGTCTGGAAGGCCCACGTTCAATTCGTGGCGGAATCATTTTGCATGTGTCCTTATAGTTGCTTTTGGTACCTTGTTAGCCAGCCTTAGTCGACCGGAAGGTTGTGCGATATCTTTTCACTTGTCGTTAGTGTCCTTTTGTCGTGGTGCTACAATTTCTTTTTTGTCATCGAGCAAACAGCACAAGGCAGGGTGCACGATGCGTTGAGTATCCGATGCCAATCTTCCCATGGCGTCTCTCGTCTCGTCTCGAAAGTGCTCACCACCTAGACACCTCCACCTGTCCGTCCCCTTGGGACCACCGACCAGGTTATACATTCGCTCATCTCAAGGCCAGGCACAACAATGGTTTCATAGTGCAGCGGTCAGCACGTCCAGCGCCAATGAGAATGCATGCGGCAAGGCGCGCATGCATGCCGGCTGTAGCATTCCTGCCTTCGGGAGGCCCCTGTGCGGGTGGAGTGACTGGAAGACCCATGTTCGACTCGTGGTGAAGCTATCATTTTTGCTCTCGCCTTTGCTCTTCCTACTGTCATTAAGCCAGGATATTGTTGCCTCTCCTTTGCGATGAGTACCGATTCTGTGTTGCTTTTTCCATCATGATTGAGCCGTGGTGCAGTGGATAGCATAACCAGTGGGAACGAGGGCTATACTGGTTCTGGTTCCCCGACTGTTGGACGATTGGAAGACCTACATTCAATTCGTAGCGAGGCCAGTCCACTTTTTGCTCAATGATATTCCTTTGTGTCGGATTACGTTTCCCCAACTTCATTCAATTCATCCACCAAACCTGATCGCACACAGCTTCGTGAATTCGCGCATGCCTTCCGAAAGCTCGACATGGTTCACTTCTCGCAGCTTTTTGATCAAGTCGAGACCTTGCTTGTCAGCTTTTATTTGCGTCCACGGGCCATGTTGTCTCTCATCGACAGGCAACTCGTCCGCGATATTTCCACGTCCGCCCTGATAGCCGCCTCTGAAACCTCCGCGACTTCTTCCACCGCGGCCCCTGAATGCCTTGGGTCGCTGAGGAGCGCTGCCATCATCGAACCATTTCTGCTTTCCCCAGGTGTAAGCGTCCTCTGGTCCTGGTTCTATCGTGATGCCGTAGACGAGCTGGATCTGATATCGAAGATAAGGATATCTGGTCAAAAGCCGCCTGAATTCTGCATCGTTCTCAAAGCCATCGAACTTGGAATTTTCTTGTGGTTTCGGCTTGTCATCTTGTTGATTTTTCGATTTGCTATCTTGGACTGCCGCACCTTGTGGAGCCGCTGCAGCTGTGGAGGGCGGGTTCGCAGACGCTTCTTGCTCATGTACCGGCTTGTGAATTTTGTTACAGGCGACTGAGCAGCTGGCGAATGGTTAGCGATGCTCGATCTGTATTGAATAAGTTGAATGTACTATCTTATCTCGCATTTTGGACATCGATATTTCGACTCAGCCTCGTGGCATACGCCACATGTTGCAGGCATAGCTGCAGTCTCCTCGTTGACGATGCATGAAATTGTAGACTGGGAGTATGCAAGCGAGTTGCATGTGATGGAAGAAATGTGGAGAGGAAGGAAAGGAAAGCGGAACCGAGAAGTGGACAGTGCGGACTCCCGCGCATCATCATCGACTGGACTTGAACTTTTGACAGAGCGAGACACAACACCTGCACATGATGGCGCCTCCACGATACAGGAGCTTATTGGACCTAGCGACGCGGCGAGGGCAATGGCTGTGTTCGACATGCACAAGATCTGCCAGACAACCGCAATGGAATGCGCAGACGACTCGAAGCATGCAGACGTCCCAAAAATCAGCACAATCCACTCGGCCTGGCGCTGTTCCTAGCATGGAGCAGATGCGCAAGCCTTTTGAAAAGAAGAACGCCAACACTCTCTACTATACGCTATCTATCATTCTCGGCACTGTCGCGCTCAGCTACGGCAGCGTGCCGTTATACAAGACGATTTGCCAGCAGACGGGATGGGGAGGGCAGCCGATTAAGTCTTCAGCGCATTCGGGGCCTCTCACCGACGACGATGATGTGGCATCCAGATTGACACCGGTCACGTCATCCCGACGATTGCGCATCACCTTCGCAGGGTCAACATCAGACATCTTGCCCTGGAAGTTCACACCCCAGCAGAGGGAAGTAAGAGTGCTGCCTGGAGAGACAGCTTTGGCATTCTACACAGCCACCAATAATAGCAAGGATGAGGATATCATTGGAGTTGCTACATATAGCGTGACACCTGCGCAGGTCGCCCCATACTTTAGCAAGATTCAATGCTTCTGCTTTGAAGAACAACGTCTGAACAAGGGAGAGACCGTGGATATGCCGGTGTTCTTCTACATTGATCCCGACTTCCTCAAAGATCCTACAATGAGGAATATCGATACGATCACTTTGAATTATACCTTCTTCAGTAAGTGGCTCCTGTCCGAAGGTAGGCTTCATGCTAATTGTCTACACAGAAGCAAAATATGATAAAGACGGACATTTGGCGCCAGTGCCAATGCCGTATTGAAACTTGAATGTAAAAACATACAGCAGATAGACTGTACAATAAGTCCCAGAAGCATTCTATCGCACCTCTTAGATTGACGCGAAAAGCGTCAAGTCCCGAAGTTCTGCGGGATACCTGCTCTAGACAGCCTAGAGCCAAAGAGGCCATTATAGTGTCAGCGCAAGAAACATAGCCTGCCTACCTGGGCTGTTACACCAATGATCGCCATTCGGAGAGCGACCGCCTTTCCGGTCCAAGAGCGAGCTACCCCACCCTAACAGCCATTTCCCGGTTGATCCTCAATGCTTCAAAGGCTCCCCAAATCCCGAACCCGCGTCAAAAGCTCAAGTGTTCGCACAGAAGCTCCAAAGATTACAAAACAGTCAACCCCTCTCACGAGAAGCCGAAAGCAATACAAAAGCTCAAAGTAGCTCAAAAGAATTCAAGCCATCACGTCAACAACCTACGATCAACACCCACAATGGCAGACGACCGCAAACCCACCCCAAACCAACTCGCCACCGACCTTCCAGGTCCAACGACCTACCTGACAGGCCACGACCAGAACACGGGCAAAGCCATCGTTCACGCCAGGAACCCCGTAAATTGGGCCAAATTCGAAGACGACAAACTCGCCATGTCCGTAGGCTTCACAACCCAATTTCCCGCAGACCTCAACAACGACGCCGACATAACCGCGCACCAAAGAAAACTCTCCTCGGGCAAACTCGGCCTCGTATCCGGCGGCGGAACAGTTCTCCGCTACGTAGATTTCGCCCCGGATTATGAATGTATGATGCATAGGACACAGTCAGTGGATTACGGGATTGTGATTGAGGGGACGATTGAGAGTGTGTTGGATTCGGGAGAGGTGCAAGTTATGAAGAGGGGGGATGTGATGGTGCAGAGGGCGACGATGCATGCTTGGAGGAATCCGAGTAAGACAGAGTGGGCGAGGATGATTTTTGTGTTGCAGGATTGTAAGCCGTTGTTTGTGAAGGGGGAGAGGTTCGGGGAGGATTTGGGGAGGGGAACGGAGGGGTTGCCGAGTAGTGGGAATGATGTTTAGAATTGGGTGAAGAGAAGAGGGAACGCTTGGGTGGATTGGAGCCCTGGCAATGGCTCGGCGAGTATAGCTGGCCTTGGTTTGACCTCTGCTGTATCCTACAGCCTGTCTGCTAAACTCACATTCCCCGCCTCATCCCTCGTTTTTCCCAGATTCCTCCATCTTTCCTTCTTACCCGTCTTCTCATTGATGACCTTCGCCTTCTTCTCACTATTGGGATCTTCCCATTTCTTCCTGCCCTCCAACTTCGGATTCGGCACGCCATGCAACACTCTCCATTTCTTCGGTGGTTTCATCCCATGCACCTCACTCATCTCCCTCCACTTCTTCACACCCCTCTTCTCCCACCTCTCCCTCCTCTCCTCTACCTCCTCGGGCGTAGGTTTCCATTTACTCTTCAAAATCCTCCGTATCGCTTCCGGCGTGACTTCAAAATGCTGAGAGAGCATTTCCGTGGTGTATGTCCCCGGATCACTAGCATGCAACGCGCGAATCCCGTCGAGAGAATCTGGAGAGAGACGTTTACGCGGAGCCCACGCTTTCTCGCCGAATTTCTTCTGGAGAGCGGATTTATCGCGTTGCCAGATTTCGAGCCTTTTCTTTTTGTTTGCTTCGGCGTCGGATGCTGCACGACGTTCGCTCTCTAGCTTCTGTGCTGCGAGTTGTTGGGCCCTGCGTTTCTTGTCGACCGATTTGGCGGCCAGTTTCTCAGCGCGAGATTGTTGGGCTTGGATGATGGAGGGACCTCCTAAGTCGCTGTCTAGTTTAGCGAGGACAGATTGGACTTGATCAGTCTCGTTTTCCTCCTCGTGATGCTCCCCGTTCTGTGCTGCTCGCTGAGTCAAAGTCGTCTCAGCTTGCTCTGCCTTGCTTTTCAACGGCCGCGACGCCTTGCTCTGATCGAGCTTGCCCTCTGCCAATCTCCTCTCTTTACGAACCTTCCTAGCTTCCGAAATCGTTTTCCCACTCTTTTCGTTCTTGTTGGGCGTTACATTCTGCTCGCGAGCAGATCGTTTCTGTTCCGCTGGCTTAACCCACTCAGGTGTCGGCTCACTGGCCTCCTGTGCATTTCCCACTTCTTTCTCTGCAATGGCCGGTACTGCCGTGACACCACCTTCGACTTGTAGCACGGCAGGTCTCCCCAAATCTCCCTGTCGGGTCTCAGTGTGCGCCGATTCTATGGCCACTTCTCTGCCTTGCTCTTTCTCGGCCGGCCGTTTCAGATCCCCAGCGTCCTGCGCTTCGATTCTCTTCGACTTTGCTGTCGTTTCGAATGGTATGAAACCATCTTCAGTCGTGCTTATCTTCGTTGTCTCATGTTGGCGCAAAGAAGTGCGCGTGCTGAGGGACCGACATCGTTCAAAGTATAGCTGTGCCCGCTGGCGACGTAAATGAAGACCAGCAAGATCTCGGACGACCAATTCCAGTGCTCTCGTTGAACATCTGCACGCTTGCATCTTTTGTATTGTTGGATGTGACTAAAAGTGAAAGGGTGTTTTGGAAAAGAAGAGGGTATCTGGAGAGCGGGCAGGCGGGATTAGTCATTGACAAGACACAGACAGGTGAGCAGCTAAGTGACGACCAGCAGTCTGTACAATCCGATCTTCATTATCATAATAATATATCTTCTATAACACATGCTTGCCGTCATGCTGGTCATACAGGAATGCCACGGCATCAGTCGTAGGCCGTCATTCCCTCTCTTGCGGAGCTTCTCGTCCCGATTCACTCTATGCTGTCCACTTCACTGTCTTTCGTCCCGTAAGCCGCGGAGCTTGTACACATTACTCTGCTGCATGAGAGCGTCCTCGGCAGTATTTCCCGTGGGCCAATTCGTCACGGGAGGCCCGCGCGGGACGCACAGTCGCCGTTGAGTACTGCCACATCCACGAGGGAGAGTGGTAAATTTGCACGCGCGCATCTCGAGGGCTGCTGCAGAGGCGTTGCCAGCTCGTCCCTCTTCCTAGACGGAATGCCACTCTTCGCTTTTCCCATCGCTCCATGGGAATCCTATGCGCCGACTCGCACAGTGCCTGACCCGCCACTGGCAAATAGTAAAAGCCCAGCAGCGGCTTCCCTCCTTGCAGCCTCTTCCATGGCGATTCTCTTCTTCCTCGCAGCCCCGCTGCGATCTACGAAGCGATTTGCTGGCCCTTCGTCCACAAATTCTATGCTGTGTATCATATATGACATACCATCATGCTTCTTCTTCCACTCCCGTGAAGCCAAATGATGTTGAGTCGTGGCAGCATACGAGTCGAGCGGAGGAAGAATCAGTACAGTGATATGAGCATCGTGACCATCTGGGACCTTGACCGGTTTGGGGGGTCGTTCCACCAGTGACAAAGGCATTCCGTCTCCGTTGGTCTGCCCCGGGGTCTCATCGAAAAGCTCTCGTATATCGTCATTGAGTTCACCCCAATCACCTTTCAGCCAGCCAGAGTGAACCGCTGCTGCAACGACGTCCGAATCGTCCGTGTAAATCTCGGTCCCCCATAGTTGTCGCCGTTTGCAGATTTCTTCCAGGCTATGATTACCGTTCGACTCGCCTTCCACGGAGTTCAGGTAGTACCGTGGCACACGAACAGTATAAGTGGAATTTTCGTGGCCCGTGAACACCGGTATTGGCTTCATCTTGCTACTGTATTTGATCTTGGCATCGGCTGGAGTATCCACGGCAGGCGGAGTAGATAGCTCGGTCGTGTACAGATGCGATCCAAGATGCTTGCGTGGCTTGTTCGCAACCTCGTCAAGCACTTTTTTGTTGTCAACAGTCAATGTTGGCTTCCGCGGCATCGGCATCGCTCTAGGTGGGTGATGGTGATGGTGGCCTACGGGATGTGCATGGTGGTGGTGGTGATGATGCGCTTGGTTGGCCATCGGATTCACGTGCGGAAGTGGGTTCGATGGATGCCGGACAGCATGGGAACCATTACTAGCCTCCGCGTTTTCGTGATGATGGTAATGATGGTGGTGTGGGTGGACGTGATGGTGGTGGTGATGATTCTGAGCGGCGGTCTTCGGCTTTTTGTTTCCGCGCTGAGCATCGGGCGTGTTTCTCCCTTCAGCTTCTTCGAGTTCGTCTCTCGATCTTCGACCATTGTTGCGACGACCCAACCTAGAACCGGCCTTGCCTCGGCTCTTATGGACATCCACCTCTGCACTGCGCCTGAGGTCGCCCCCGTCCAACATTCGAGCGGCGGGACTCTTGCGTGTGGGTGTGCTGGCTCCATTG